>CALNVZ010001721.1:1573600-1585111 GCA_940671915.1 Paracentrotus lividus
GTTATATTAGAACAAATATCCAAAATCGTTATTTCTCACCTTGCGGGGGGGGGGGGGGGGGGGGAGGGGGCGGGGAGGGGGAGCGGGGGGGGAGCGGGGAGGGGGAACGGCCTCTGTTTGCATCCCGCCCCTCCCCCTTGTCTGTTCAGCGGTGTCTGTAAAGCCTTACATTGATTTTAAAATAATAAAAACAATAAAAAATAGATAATAGTACCTATCACTTCTCAACAGCTGTAATAGGCAGCCAGTGAAGTAGGCCTAAATTGGCAACAGTTTGAACATCTACGTACGTACAGTACTAGTGATGTTGGGTTGTGAACATTTTTGCTTCTATCTTCACATGCAATTATATCTCGACATAAAACAATATAGTTATGGTTAGTAGCTGTTATTTGTAAAATCCGTAATCGCCAACCCATATTGTTGACAATACATATAATTTGTGTATGTGCAACATCTAATCACTCTATTTTTATTCATCTTCCATTTATTGGATAGAATCAAGTTGGCAACGGCTGGCTAAGATTGTAAATTCATTCAAAATATGTAATGTTACAACATTTCTAGTATCCTAATAGCATTGTGATGATATATCAGTTATCAGATAAAACCTTCTCAATAGTATTGTGAATACTTTTTTTTCATTGAAAAGCCTCGTTCGATCACGCGGTTCCGTGATTCAACAAATTTTCCTATATTTTCATCATATAATCTCATTAGATAAACATTTATTATTAAAATTGAATAAAATTTATTTCATAGCGACCATCTTTCAAGTAAACAATTCAAAAATATATTTGATTATTTGCAATCAAATATTCAATAGTCTAAAATTGGCAATAGTTTGGGTATTTGATCACATGTAATATAATGATCAATGCCATTAGGATGTTCATTAATACATATGAGAGGTCTGACAATATCTTCACATAGCATTATGATTTTTTTTCTCATATATCACAAGTAACATTGAGGATGTTAATCGAATCGGCTGATCTATTACATACTTATTTGGATTTGTGTGGATGCGCATTTTCCTCTTTTTTTCTTAATTCCTTGTTTTTGCTTCTTCTTTTTTCTTTTTTTTTTTTTTGTTGTAGATATTATAGTGCATTGTACTCTGTGTGGTTGTTGGTACTGGGGTGGTTCTTGTAATTCAGGAGGTAATTCATCAACAGTAAACCCCTTTAATATTGGCACACATTTAAATCATGGTAATAATCTTTAGATAGATTTTATCCAGTTTAAGATGTGTTTTTAGAATAAATTTTGACACAATATACTTCATACAAAGTCATAAATGTACATTTTATGTACACTGTTCGTCATAAAGGTGGAATATTTTTTTATGGCTCAAGCGACATTATTTTGCTCCGTTACAAATTCCTTGAATGTGTTTGTCACCGCTTTCACTTTCTGGGATCCTGGGTATATCTTGGGCGTTCCCTCAACCCTTTCCGGGGATTTTTCTTTTAAAAAGTTTGTCACCCCCAGAAGATGGCCATTTTTGCCATTTTTTCTTATTTTTGGGGCCCTTTTTTGTTCACGCGACCCACCAAGGCCCCCTCAGTCCTACCCCAATGAAACACGTCTGAGGTGGAGATTTGTTATTGTTCTTTAAATTAAATCTAGATTTATGGTTACAGGCTCGACTCTTTTGTCTAGGGGAGGGGTCAAAATTTATTTTGATTGGGGTTCAACATTCGTTTTATTCATTTTACACCATGGAAATTTCTATCTTCCCTAAATTGTATTGTAAAATCTCAACCAAACATAAATCAAAATAAAATATTATCAATAATGACTATTTACAGCCTTGTCATCAAGGCTAAACAAAATTTAAGGGGAAAATGATGATATTTAAGGGTTAAATGTTGTTTTTCATTTCTTTTGTTTTCAGCATAAAGATGAAAAATATTCCGAGTTTTCACCAATCTCGTTTTTCACTTCAACCCCTCCTCTAGACAAGAGACCTTAGCCTGTCCCCAGAAATATAGATTTAACTTAAAGAACAATATAAAACAATTCACCTCAGTCGCGTTTCATGGGGGTAGGACTGAGGGGGGCTTGATCGGCTGGGAAAACAAAAAGGGGCCCCAAAATGAGAAAAACTAACAAAAATGGGCATCACGGGGGGTGGCAATTTTTTTTTGGAAAAAGGTCCACGTGAAGGGTTGGGAGAATGTCTAAGATATAGCCAGGGTCCCAAAAAGTAAAAGCAGGGAAAAACATATTTAAGAAATTAACGTCAGAGCAAAATCATGTCGCTATAGCGGCAAAAAAATATTCCACCTTTATGACGGACAGTGTATATTTATGACTTTGTATGAAGTAAACACAACACAAAAAGAAAGTTCCCCCTATTTCAAATATCAATAATTTTTATAATAGGAGGAGTTACAAAAATCTAATTATATGTCTATGTAGGGAATTTAATTAGCTACCATGGGAGCGAATATTAGGAAAAATCATGTTGTCATGCTTCAGTGAGCAATGAATGAATGCAAAAATGTCATTTTTTGAAGTTTGCAAGCCTAAAATCACAACTTTGATTCAATGATATCGGACCAATTTTTAGATTTTAAACATTTCACGCATCAGAATGTACGTAAAACGTGCTTCCAAACATACGGAAAGGAAATTTGCGTAAAATTTCACGGTTGAGTGAGTATGCAGCAAAAAACGCCAAATCTGCGATTTTTATTTCTTTGCCATGGTAAAATTGATCAAATATGATGGGATTTATGTCTAGAAAGAGTGTTTTTAACTTTTGCAAAAAGTTTAAATCAATTCACGGTTGAATGAACACCATAAAATGCCATATGAAAAACACTAAAGAAGTATTCTCTCCATTTTGTACACTAAAAATCATGTGAATATCTGTTTTTGTATTATTTTTATGACCGGTGCACGTGTGTACATGATCCTATTGCATTTATTAAAACTTTCATGTTTCAGTGAGCACGTGGCACTGGAAAAGCTGTTTTTTTATTTAGAGACCAAAATTAAATTGCTTACATTTCGTTTAAAAGTTTTCATTTGATTTCATCTTCGCAAAAATCCCGATTTTTCATGCTTCAGTGAACACAGGATATGAGAAAAACATGAAAAAAGAAAAAAAGTTTACGGCCCTGGCACGGCCTAATGGCACGTCCAATTCTTAATTTGACCTAAGTTCCTGTTAGTCAATAAATTCTTAAAGAATTAACTCACAGTATAACCAACAAAAAATTGACAATGAAAATGGGCAATATTTGACGTTTGTTCACTTTTTGTTCAAACTCTATACGTAAAGTCAATGGGGAGGAAATCAATACTGAACAAAAGTCAAATATTGCCCATTTTCATTGTAATTTTTCTGGTTGTTATACTGTGAGTTAATTCTTGAAAATTGGAAAAAAATCTTTAAGAAGTATTTAACTAACAGGAACTTTGGTCAAATTAAGAATTGGACGTGCCATTAGGCCGTGCCAGGGCCGTAAACTTTCTTCCTTTTTTTTCATGTTTTTCTCATATCCTGTGTTCACTGAAGCATGAAAAATCGGGATTTTTGCGAAAATGAAATCAAATGAATTCTTTCAAACGAATTATTATGGTTAAGCAAAGTAAGCAATTTTATTTTGGTCTCTAAATGAAAAAAAAACCGCTTTTCCAGTGCCACGTGCTCACTGAAGCATGAAAGTTTTAATAAATGCAATAGGATCATGTACACACGTGGAATGGTCATAAAAATAATACAAAAACATATATTCACATGATTTTTAGTGTACAAAATGGAAAGAATACTTACTTAGTGTTTTCCACATGGTATTTAATGGTATTCATTCAACCGTGAATTGATTTAATTTTTTTGCAAAAGTTAAAAACACTCTTCCTAGGCATGAATCCCATCATATTTGATCAATTTTACCATGGATAAAATGTGAAAATCGCAGTTTTGGCATTTTTTGCTGTATACTCACTCAACCGTGAAATTTTACACAAATATCCTTTCCGTATGTTTGGAAGCACGTTTTGCGTACATTTTGATGCGTGAAATGGTTAAAATCTAAAAATTGGTCCGATATCATTGAATCAAAGATGTGATTTTAGGCTTGCGAACTTCAAAAAATGGCATTTTTGCATTCAACCATTGCTCGCTGAAGCATGACAACATGATTTTTCCTATAATTCGCTCCCATGGTAGCTAATTAAATTCCCTACATGGACATATAATTAGATTTGTGTAACTCCTCCTATTTAAAAAAAAATATTGATATTTGAAATAGGGGGAACTTTCTTTTTGTGTTGTGTTTATATTGTGTCAAATATAATTTGTATAGAAAAAAAAAATCGTTAAAACTGCTTATCCAATAAAAAAAAGAATGAGGAGTCAGAGTAAAACTGAGTCATAATAAGCTTGAGCTTTATGTCTGCGACGAAGATTCTTGTAGGATAGAGAGCTCAAGATCATTTTGACTCAAATATCACAGCCACTGAATATGCATTGTAACACGTTGCAAAAAGAAGACTATTTCACAAAAGTGATTTAAAAAAAGTTTAAATATTTCAAATTTGTTGTTCACAAAGTTTTTAATTTTATATTTGAACTTGGTGAAGTCGATTGGTACTGCAAATATTATAATATCATTGCTTCTTGATTTGATAATTAAACTTAATTCATATTTTGAATTTAATTTGTTTTCATTTTATCATTATTTTAAACCATGTTGCTATGAAATTAGGGTTTATTTTTAAGGGCTTCATTTCACTACCATGAAAAACAAAAACAACAAAACCTGACACTTGAGATTGTTTTCTTCAGTGTGTAAACAATTTATTTACAAAAAAAATCCTACTAGGCCAGTCTTTCATAAGAGTTGTAAAACCCATAGATGACAAAGATTTTTTGAAGCAAAGATATATAGATGAATAACATGAGAGTTTTTTGCTTCCGAGCTATATTTTACTTTACCAAACTGTTTTAAAACCCCACAAACCCCGGTATGACACTTACGTCCTAGGGCATCAGCGTTTTGTCTACAATGCTCCTCTGAGCATCGTCGTGGGGTTTTAAAATGAACAGTTTGGTAAAGTGAAATATAGCTAAGAAAAAAAAAACTCTTATGTTTTTCATCTATCTTTACTTCAAAAAATCTTTGTCATATAATGTGTAAATCATTCTTTGTAAATCGCCATGAGCGTCATGCATGACGGACCTGAACGCTCTATAAGAAGCCACTATTATTATTACTAACATGATTCTAACAAAGATTGACATTTAATTTATTTTGAATTATCTATTACATGCTTTCAGTATAGTATAAGGATGTTTTAATCCGGCGAGTAAAATAAAAAGAAACTTTATTCTGGTACATAAGGGGGGAACATGAACGTTTGGAACATTTTTTCAAGTGTTGATGGGGAAAGAAAAATATGTTAACAATTTTTTTTTTTAATACAACAAAATCATGTTCGCCCATTTTACAAATCAGCCTCTTATTCTTAATTGCATTATATTAAAATAATGACATGATTATATGTCCAGTCACATCTTATTTATATGGTAATAGAAACATATTGCACAATCATGAAATTACAAAGATAAGTCTCTTATTTTTCTCAAAGCACACATCTTTTCTAATTGGGTAAAAAATAAAAGTCAAGATCAAATATGTATATAATTATAGTAGATACACGACGATTCATATCTTCCACAAAAAAAAAAAAACTCTGAAACTAACACAAACTTTGATTGAAACGCTATAAGTAGGTTACAAATAGAAATTTTGAGTATTCTTGGCACGATAAAAATGACCGTTACAAGAACCGAATGTTGAATATCGTTTTACAGAGTGAGTAAAAAAAAATATCCCATCATTATGAATAATATAGGATTTCCCACTCAGTTTCGGAAGTTCGTCACTCCATTCGATAATCAGTTCATTCAAATTCCCAAAATATTTCTACAGCGTCAAATTCATCATTCAAATTCCAACTTAGTTCCTTCGCTTTGGTATTAAAAGCCTTCAAATCAAAATCCCCCTCAAAAGCAATCAAATAAGTAAATTACTGGAATGCGTGCTTTCCCGCATTCAAATCCGCGCTGAGGCAATCAACTTTGACATTGGTTAAACCAAGTTGGTATACAATTTGGCAAATTTAAACTCTCGTTACTTTTATATTAAACATTTAAGTTAGCGATTTCTTTTTCTGGAGCTCTATATCTATTCCATTAGAATAAATAAATAAATAAAATAAAATAAAAATGAAATGTCCTTTTTATTGAGCTTTACATCATTTAAAAAATGTCTTCACTGTTGAGTGTTGTGATGAAACGACTATTCTTTTTTTTTTAAAGCTCTGGTTAATTACTTTAGAATAAAATATCAAATATCACTATGGCGCCCCAAGTTTAAGGTTAATCTGGCGCCCCTTAGCTTCAGGTCGATTTGCCTCCCTAAATGTAAGGTCGATTTGGTGCCCCTGAATCTAACATCGAGTTAACGCCAATAATTATGTCGCCCCTAAGTTTAATGTCAACTTTGCGCCCCCTTAGCTTCAGGTCGATTTGGCGCCCCAAAATTTTCAGGTCACTTTGACGCCCCTGGGTTAAGCCCGTCTCACACTGTGCGATTTGCTGCGATGCGATTTTTGAGAAAACTGTTATATTATTTGATATGGACATTCAAACAAGGAAATTAATGCTGTCCAAAGTTCTTGGTATTCCTGTGAATAATAAAATTGTAATTCACGGCTATTACGAACCCCCTTCTCTGTATAAAATCAAATTGTTTCTATATCGCAGTGACGTCACAGCGATCTTGCGATTTCAAGCTAATTTGACATTTACTCCCAATTTAACGGATCGCATTGGAAAAAAATTCGCTTGCATTGTTCCTATACATTTTCTGCATCTCATGAGATCATTTTGAATGTTGGAATATGTCACATTTAAGGAAAATTGCCATTTGTTCCAAAAATCGCATCGCAGCAAAGCGCACAGTGTGAGGCGGGCTTTATAGATCAATTTTGCACCCCTATTTTAAGATCAAAGTGGCGCCCAACTAAATTTAAGATTCTTTATGTTTTAGGTCAACTTGGAGCCCCCAAGTTAAAGATCAGAGTGGCGCCCCTAAATTCAAGATCGAAGTGGCCCCCTTAATTTAAGATTAGTATGGCGCCCCTAAGTTTAAGGTTTATTCGGCGGTCCCTTAGTTTAAAGTTGATTTGGCGCCCCCTTAATTTAAGATAGAATTGGTGACCATAATTATGACGCCCTGTTTTCCCTTTCTTTCTTCCCCTTTCCCCCTCTTTTTTCCCTTTCTCTTTATTTTTTTTCTTAAATTATTATTATTTTTTTTTACTTCTCTTTCTCCTCTTTTGGCGCCCTTTGTCCGTC
Source organism: Paracentrotus lividus (assembly GCA_940671915.1). Taxonomy (NCBI): domain Eukaryota; kingdom Metazoa; phylum Echinodermata; class Echinoidea; order Camarodonta; family Echinidae; genus Paracentrotus; species Paracentrotus lividus. Next base: position 1,580,982 of record CALNVZ010001721.1, read on the forward strand.
TCCCCTCCCCCATAAAATACGTGCATGAATTCATTTGTTATGTGGAAGAGTTTTTATGTGGTGGTTATGTAATTATGCAAGATAAAGTGTTACACAAGAAAAAAAAAATGTTGTGAAAAAGAAACCATTTCATGAACTAATTAATAACTGGAAAAATATATCTCATACATACCGTAATATAAGGTACATACTCATTCACAATTAGTGCTAATACCAACTCACAAACATTTGATGAAAACAAATTATACGATTAAAAACAAAAACATTTCCTGCAGCTATAAATTCAAGCCCTAATATGAATGCTAATTACTGTAAGTTGAAAACTCGAAACGAATTTAAATGCTGCTTATGGCGGTATTGCGCAATCATAACAGCGTCTCTGCTAATTTGAATTACTGTTTTACGTATATAGTGCACTTAATCGGAATTTGAACAAGTGAAACATGCAATTGATTGCTGGAAAAGGGAATCTGATCTCCGGAAATTCGACTGAAAGCTAAATCGTCCTAACTTGAATGAACCGATTATCAAATGGAGCAACGAACTTCCGAAACTGACTGGGAAATCCTATATATATTTAATCATGGGCTTCATGATAAGTCTTGATAGAGTCATCCTCCCAGCATTTTGTTGGTACTTTTTTTTTTTTTTTTTTTTTTTTGCATGCATGCATTACTGAATAACAGACAATCTTCAGAAGACTGCAAAATCTCAATTGTGCCAAGTGGATGGATTAAAGATTAAAACAAGCGTTGAAATAATTTCTGCACACACATACATTCCCTCACCACATGCACACAAACAAAGATAAACACTCGTCCTTTGTCCCCCTTCGTCACACACACCACAAACAAAGTTAACAACATACAATCTGTCCCAGGAAGAACTTTACACTTGAACAACAAGGAAACTGACCAGAAATATACAATATGAAAAATGAGCAAGAAAAAGGGGTACCATCGGGGTTCGAACCAGAGACCTCCTGGTCACTAGTCAGGAGCCCTAACAGCTGAGCTATAGTAAACCCACACTGGGTCCGTCCCTGAAACGAGTGGTCAGAACCTGGCATAAACCCGAAGGATAAAGATCAACTTGGAGTAAATGCGAGGGATCATGGTGTATGTATATAATTTTGAATAAAGAAGGAAATTGACCAGAAATACATAACATGAAAAAATGTCTCTGGTTCGAATCCCAATCATGGAATCCCATTGTATTTGTTCATTGGTTGGTTGGTTGGTTCTCCATAGATGGCGCTTGTTAATCTCGAAGATTATTTGCGCCAGGCTCGTAATGTAGTTTTGGCGTAGGCTTCAAAAGTTAAGCCCACGAGCAACTTTCCTTGGTGAAGTGTAAATAGATATGGTTTACTTAGTATTTACAAAGGAAAGAGAAAAAAAAAAAGAGAAAAAAGAAGGGGGAAAAAAATCGCGCAATTATTACGTACGTAGAAGCGAAAAGGTGTTTAATCGTAACATTGTTCGTGGAAATCGCTATTATCATATAAATGCATGAAAGGCAAAAGGCGTTAAATTGCAACATTGTTCGTGGAACACCACAAAAGCTTTATTTCATCATGTCAACATCGTAATGGGAACAACAAAGGGATCCATGATAGCTATCTAAAACGATTTGTATCATGTTTATAACTAACAATTCCCGTGTAAAAAAAATACTGCGTTCGACTTTATTGTTTCAAACTGGGATTGTTCACTTAAATCTTTAATTTTAAGAGACGTCTGTCATTGTTGTATTTTCTACAATGGAAAATAAAATGTTCTACAGTTTCACTTTCTTGGCAAACTTCACAGAGACCAGTATCATGCTGATTAATTTGAAAAAGGTAATAGCTTGAACTACATTTACCCACTCTTAGTTGTTGTATCAAGACAGTATTCATTTTTTCATACAAATTCATTTTTTTCATACAACTAATTTTAGATAGATGGCGCTATGTATCGATGTCATGTGCTCGGCGGGGAACACTCCCAGTCCAAGGCGTGTGAGATCAAACAGTTCTTTTTACTTGAGATAGATACACAGGGCGCTATAATAGTGGCTGCTGTTGAATTGCCGATTCAACTAACTTTCTAGTGAGTATTTACGGTACATTTAAGTTACGCTCGAATAGTTATTATTCGGCCAATTGCAATATATTTTAGTTGTTTTTTTGTTTTTAAATATGTTTTTATTTCTTCCAAACAATACAACATATTAACAAGCAATAAACGTACATTGTATTAATACTACAAAGATAATTTGTTCATAAAACGAATCATAATATCAGTTATATCACTGTGCATTTTAGAATACAGCAAAATTTATACCAAGACACATAAAACATTAATTGAATTTTTTTTTAAATTGATGAATTAAATATTTAAAAGAAAAGAGGAAAACTTATATTTAAAAAAAAAGTACCTCCGCTCTTTTCATTCCCTTAAGAACTATGAACTCACAAAGAAACCCGTCAGAGATCTTAAGGAAACAGTGTAAACCTAACCTCGTCCGTCAATTGACGGACTAGCTTTAAAGCTAGTCCGTCATGTTAGTCAGTCTCGACGGACTAGCTTATAACTGAATCTAAATGTCTCAACCTGACGGACTAGCTTTAAAGCTCGTCCGTCAAGCTTGATACTCGTCTGTCGAGTTGACGGACGAGCTCACTAAAAGTAGATAGACGGACGAGGTTTACCTATTAAGTTGACGGACTAGCTTTTGATATACATACACAGTTGCAATGTCGTTTTCAAATATTCATGAAAATTATTCCAAGGTTATTGAAGTAATGATATATAATAATAATAATAATATAATATAGGTTTTCCCGGTCCATTTCATTGTTTTGTCAGTCAATTTCATGTTAGAGACATTCATTTTCGTAAAAATACGCTGATGCATAGAAATATTTTCATTCAAAATCGTATTCAGTCATCAAAATTAACGTTTATGGTGACTGATTTCGTAATCGTGCATTCTAGTTCACATGATATATTTTCGGCAATGTTTATTCAAATTCGTGTGCCCTCTCATTCCGTATATTCAAATTCGTTTATAGACAAACAAGTTCATGATTGAACTATTCAAAGAAACATGATAAAGTACAATTGAAATTTACATTGCTCATGCTAGTATTTTTTAATTGAATGTCAGTCACTATCATCCTAATTAAAAAGTTTATAATAATCATTTGCCTTGTTTTGAACAAAGATATAAATGTAAGCCCATAAAAAACAAATTGCGATTATAACGATGAAAATAAAGATTGACAATGAAGACACTTAAACATAAGAATCATGATAATGGAAATTGATGTTCACAAATGCGATACACTCATAATGGCGATGATTTATTTTTTTATCAAATGATTTCGGAGTTAAAAAGAGTGTTGAAACTTAAAACGAAAGGACGATATATACACTATATATGATAAAATTTCACATATTTTTACTGATAAATATGGTCATGTATTTATCCTACTTCCTTATCATAAATATTGTATCAGTTTTATTAACGGAATTGGATGCTGAAGCATGTGGAATACGATTTCGTCTTGAAAACTAAATTGAAAGTGTTTTTTTAAAGAGCATTACTCCCTAGTCCATCACAACTAATGTGAATGGAATTCAAATATGAAATTGAATAATTATATCCCGTAATTTGAACTTTTCGTAAGCTTATTTAAGTTGTGTGCCTAATAAATTTGATTTTGATTGAAGTTCATGAAACTAGAAATTGTTTTGACTATATTGTCAAGTCTTCTGCCGCCCAACACCACGACGTAATTGAATACACAATGATATGAATAACCGAATGGTAGCATGATATGAATATTTGGCCGTGGACAACCTTTATATTACAACCTGATGATCAATTCGCTTTTCAAAAAGTGCAAGCGTGTAAATAGCACATTTTAGAAGAAAAAATCCCTTTTTCTTCTAAAAATTATCATTGTAAAAATTATAAAACATGCAAACGGAAAGGACTAGTAAAAATCAATAAAAAGTTGCGAGCGCGAAAAGCGAGCGAAATATGTTCAACAAAGGGAACTGAAATCATAAAATCATAATATTTCTAGCTTCATTTCTATCCTTTCTTTTCAGGTATCTGCAGCATTTCTGCCCCCAAAT
>CALNVZ010001721.1:1585215-1599721 GCA_940671915.1 Paracentrotus lividus
TGTCAAGCGGACCCTAATCGTCAATGGGTGGGGCGTTCGAAACCCTGAACCTCTCCCCCTGATTGTGGGCTTTCTCTTCTAAACTTCCTTCGTCTCTTTATCAATTTTTCAAATTCTCCTAAAAACTAGGCTAATAACATTTGTTATGCAAATGGAAAAGCGTTAGCCGATGTTTCCCTCTACAATCAAAGGCATAATAATTAAAGAGGTAGTCCGGTCCCAAAATAAGTTGTTCTTATCAAGAGGAGAAAAATTAGAAAACAAATTTTAAAAGGTTTGAAGCAAATCAGAACTACTAATAAAAAAGTTATTGATGTCTTTACGATGCAAAAAAATATCTGATCACTATAACAAATTGGCAACAGCTGTGATGTCATAATTGCACTACTTGCCATGCATTTTCTTTATTGTTTTATGATAAATATTCACTTTACTTGTTAAGAAACTCTTGTAACTTTGCCCAAATTATATTGGTGGCAATATGATATTGCATTTATTTTAATATTGTAAAATCAGCATAACCATTATGAAAAAAAAAGGAAAAAAGAAAGATTTGAAGTAGTTTATCAGTATAGAAAAAAGATATTCGTGAACGTTAAGATTCACAAAAAATATCTCTTTTTTATGCACAATGCATAATCCCTTTTGCATACTGCATAAATGCAAGAACATATTTCCATCAATTCAACTCAGGGAAAGTTATGAGGAAAACTTTATCTTGACAAATAAAGTGAAAATTAGGATAAAACAATATAAAACATAGGTAGCAAGTAGTGCCCCTATGTATAGTGATCAGATTTTTTTACAACGTAAAGAAATTAATAAATTTCTCATTAGTAGTCCGATTTTCATCAAACTTTTTTTAATCTGTTTTTCTAAGTTTTCTGCTTTTGATAAAGCCAACTTATTTTGGGTCCGGATTTCTCCTTTAATGTGGTATCTGAAGCAATTTAAACACCCGTCTGCCTCTTTCTGTTTGTTCATTTTCCCCTTTTCTTTCCCTTCCTTCTTCTTTTTTCTTTGTTTTCCTTTTTCCCCCCTTAATAAATATGAAAATTTCTGGCAAAAAAAAGTGAGGGACCCGCCCCCCTGCCTCCCGCCGTCTCCGCCGCCCATCTGGCTTACAGAATTTGATCATATTTCCGACATAAAATTAACGGAAGTGCATCCTGTAACCTTCATGACACATGTATGCATGTTGATTTGCCTATGTATGTTAACATGGTTAACGTGGCTTTGTTAGTTCCTGAACTATATAATTATATTGAATAGCATTATTTGTTTTCTTATCAAGGACGTTAGCAAAATATAAACAAACAGACGCTGAACATCAAGTTTGTTTTTTTTTTATTAATATTATGATTTCGCTGTCAGTGTCGGAAGTTCGTCACTCCATTTGCTAATCGGTTTATTCAAAGTCCCGAAATATTTCTATACAGCGTCAGATTCATCATTCAAATTCCTACTTAGTTTGTTCGCTTTGCTATGTAAAGTATTCAAATCAAAATCCCCGTCATAAGCAATCAAATTAGTAAATCGGCTGGAATGCGTGCTTTCCGGCAATCAAATCCGCGCTGAGGCAATCAAATATGACATTGGTTCATTCCAGTTGGTGTGCAATTTTGCAAATCGTTTTTTTTTTTTTCTTTTTTAAATTTTAAAAAAATTTAAAATAGCGATTTATTCCTTGAAGTCCTAGATCTGTTTATTTTGAATACAACATCTAAAATAACGTTTCCTTCTTATTGAGCTTTTAAAATTAATGAAATCATTTTAAACGTTTTTCTACTGTTGTGTTGTAATTACCTAAGCATAAAAAGTTTTAAATATCTTCCTTTTTTTTGTCATTTATTAAAGCTCTGGTTAATTACTTTAGAATAAATATTTAACATACACTGTTGCTCATAAAGGTTGGATATTGTTTTGTGTGATCCAGCGACATCTATTTGCTCCGGCTTAGATTTCTTGAAATTGTTGTCTCCTAGCTATTCACTATTTCTGGACCGCTAAGCTGATATCTTGGACACCCAAAATAATTCCCGGAATGAAATAATAAAACAAAAGTTTGGCAACCCCAGATAGCCATTTTTTGTCATTGTTTTCTCATTAGGGGCCCTTTTTGGTTTACCCGCTAACCAAGGCCCCATAGTGATCCACACTCACCGTAAACGCGTCTGATGTAGGGTGTTATTGTTCTTTGAGTAAAATCCTAAGTTTATATGATCAATGACTTAGATTTAAATTGTGTAGGGGAAGGGTCTAAAGTACTCGATGTCGGGGTGAAAATTAATTTATTCATTTTACAACATAAAGAACGTCTACCAATTCTCAAAATGGTGTATTGTAGAATCTCAGGCAAACAGAAATCAAAATGAAAAATAAAATATGGTACTCGTTTTACAACCTTGCCATTAAGGCTGAAGAACAGATTTTGGGGAAAATGACGTAATGCTAGGGTCATCCTAGTTGTTTTCGATTCCTTTGTTTATGACATTAAAGGGTTGGATAGAAATATTTCACGTTTTTTTTTACGATCAATTTTTCGCTTCAACCACTCCCACATAGACAAAGAGACTAAGCCTGTGATCTAAAACCACTTGAATTTTCATAAAAAAATAACACTCTATATTTTCAGACGCTTTTCGAGGGGGTATGACGGAGGGGCCTTGGTCAGCAGGGTAAAACAAGGGGCCCCAGATGAAACAGAAATGGCAAATGGCGTTCTGGGGGTTGGACAAACTCTTTTATTTTTCATTCCCAGAAATAGGCTGGAGAGTGTCCAAGGTATAGCCAGGCCCAGAAAAGTGATAGAGGACAACAATTTCAGAAATGCTAAGCCGGAGCAAAAAGATGTGGCTGGTTCACACAAAAAATATCCAACCTTTATGAGCAACAGTGTATTTTCATATATTTAATCCCACTCTAAAATGCAATTGAATCTGCTACTGAATCCTATATAAAGCAATGATGAAAAATATGTAAAATGAAAGAAATATATTGCCCAACTAGCAGGGGGCGCGGAGCGCTTTGAAAGAGGACAGACTGAGCCGTGTGTGTGTGTGTGTGTGTGTGTGTGTTTGCGTGTGTATGTGTGTGTGGGGGGGGGCTGAAAAGGCCACAACCACAAATCTATAGTCATTTTTGCGTTTTTGTACTTGTTAACTGAAAGGGGGGTGAAGCCTCCTCCCCTCCAGAAGATGAAGACGAAATAAAATTAAAAATAAAACAGGAAATTGACTTAACGAACTAATTAATAACTGAAAGAATTACATCTCCTTTATGTACCGTAATATAATGCACAATTATTGCTAGTAGTAATTTGCAAACGTGAAAGAAAAACAACTATGACAGAATCAAAACATTTCCTGCAGCTAAAATGTAAGTTCTAACTTGAATGCTAAATATTGTAAGTTGATTTTCCGGAATGAATTCGAATACAGCTCATGGCGGTATTGCGCAATCATAGCAACGTCTCTGCTAACTTGATTAACTATTTTACGAATATAGTGCATTTAATGAGCGCCGAAATCCTAGAAAACGACTCTTAAGGGGGGCGAAAATACGTTAATTTTTTAACTGTATGCTGGACAACCAAAAACGTACATCAATTTTTTTCTTCACGTTACCTGATACGCTGATGGCGTGATAAGCGGGGGGGGGGGTGGGAGGGGTGGTGGGGGAAGTGTTTGAAAATATTGGGTCCGCGCCTGTAATAGCAATTTGAACATGTAAAACATGCCTTTGATTGCTGGAAAAAGGGATCTGACCACCGGAATTTCCATTGAAAGCCAATTCGTCGTACCAAATGGAGTAACGAACTTCTGAAACTGACTGTGAAATCCGATGTAAAGGCCCGGTCTCACCGCCAGAACTTTGCTGGAGCATTCCTGGAGCGGTGAAAAAAAAATCATCACCGCTCGTTACCGTTCACCACCGTTTAACAGAAGTTGGTCACCGTTAAGGCAACGCCGTATACGCTCGGCCACCGCTGATGGTCCCTCCTACCGCTCCGAAAGTTTTGAGCTGCACAAAATATTGCGAGCGGTGGGGAGCGGGCAATTTTCCGCTCCGGAAAAGTTCACCACCGCTCCAACAACCCCCAGTCAAAGTTTGGCACCGCTAGACGCAAGTTCGTGGATGCTTTGGTCCGCTAGGCCAACGCAGAAATCTTGAACGCTGGACTACAGCTGCTTCGCCAGCTTTGCCCGGGCGGTGACTAAACGTTGCACAAACTTTGGTGGAGCGGTTGTAAGCGTTTTACGAGCGGACACGGGGCTGCTGGAACGGTGTCGGGCGTTGGAGCAGTGATCCATTGCGGTGATGAACTTTGGTTTGGCGTTGGTATGGAGGTGTCGGGACGGGACCAGAATTTCTATCAAAAATCTATCAGAACTTCTATCAAAGCGATCCGTTCAGCTCCGTAAAAAGCGGTATGCCGCTAAACCAACTTTAAAACCCCGCCGAGCCAATGCCCACATGCGCAGAACGCCGCTCTTTCAACGCTCGCGTCACCGCTAAATCAACGCTCGCTACCGCTCGCTACCGTTAAACCAACGATAAAGCAACGCCAGCTTCAGCAGTGCACCGCTAAGGCGACGATTTTTTCCCATTTTGTGCGCGGTGACGAGCGTTGTCGAAATTTAGCCCCCTCTCCCTACCGTTCAAGGAACGCTCCAGCAAAGTTCTGGCGGTGAGACCGGGCCTTTATGCCAGCGAAAGAAGCTTTGTTGATAATGGTTTTACATGTATATGTATCAAGTTTGTGAAGACTACATGTACATGTAGGGTACATGCAGGTAATATGGGCTACGTGAAGCAAATCATGTCGTGACCGGTGACCGGTGACCGGTGTGAGCGCCATTTGTTGTTCTTAAGGGCCTGTCCCACAGAAGGCGATCGTTGTGGCGACAACCTGCGAACTACTTTTTAGTACCCATCGCCACCATGCGCAGGTCCAATCGCCTATAAGATCGTGAATTATCGCGTCTGTCGCCAACAAATACGTAGTAAAATTTTGTTCGCCGCTAATTTCTCAACAAGTTAAACAATAGCCGGCGTCAGTTGGGTTGACGTAAATGACCGTAGCCTGTCTTCTCTTGTCGCGACAAGGTGCTATCGTAGATTGTCGCCAGATAGATCATGTTTAGCAGAGCGGAACGGCGGCCAGTTGTAGGTTGCCGCGCTCCAGCGTACGTTGCACGCATCGCTGAACCGAAAGGCCAGTGAAATTTAAGCCGCTACGGCTTTTGTCGCCACCTACATGCACCAAAATCAGAATCGGCCTCCCCATTCAGATACTGTACAGTCGCCGCTGATTTTTGAAATTTTCAAAAATCACTCACGACCCAAATTATAATGCGCGACTGAGAGGACTATTACGAATATAGAGGCGACAGGCCGCCATCAGGTAGAAAACACTCGATCGCCTGTGTCAGTCGCAAGGATCGCCACAGTGCGCAAGTTCCTATTTTGGTAGATTTTAAGCTGCGACGAGAGAAGTCGAGCTGCGAGATGCGCAAAGGTCGAGGCTATTGTATTATCGGATACCAGCTATTGTTAGCCTATTGTTTGCGTGGAAGCAAGTCGTTGTCGTAGCCTATCGTAGACAGAGTTTTAGATTCGTATATGATCTCCGGTCACCTACGATTTTGACACGATTCTGGCAGGTTCTAGCATGCATAGGTTGTCGCCACAACGATCGCCTTCTGTGGGACAGGCCCTTTATGAACTGTTTACCAAAATCTATCAGCGTGAGAGCTTCTGATGCAGAAATTTCTCTGAGAAAATTGCTGAAAGCCAACAAGGTAGGTAAAAACTACGGCATTTACCCTGATGTAAAATTTGATATTTCACAGAATGTGATGGTGAAAAGGGTGTTTGAGGGGGGTAACCTCAAATGTTTGTATATTAAGTAAGCTTATAACTTCATTTTGATCATAATAGCGTGTACAGGTCAATTTGTTGTAATGAAGGGGTGCAATGTGGCATTGAATGCTTGCCTGACATAGCAACAATTAGTGCAGGTAAAATGGGCTGTCCAAAATTGCGGAATGATTCTGGTACTTGGTATTGGGATGAGGCATCAATCTCTCTCTCTTTTTTTAATAATATTTACAGTTTATTATCAAAAATAATAACTAGAAATAACTTATTGTATATTGATTTGTATAATGAAAATAATATAACGTTTCTTCAACAACCACAAATTTAAATTAAATATCTAGTCAAAGTATTTACAGCAGGGTCTTATTATTTCAAATGATATCTTAAAGTTAATGATTTTCAACATTTAAAGCAAATTCCAGACATACACTGTTCGTCATAAAGGTGGAATATTTTTTTCTGGCTCAAGCGACATTATGTTGCTCCGTTATTAATTTCTTGAATGTGTTTGTCACCTCTTTCACTTTCTGGGATCCTGGGTATATCTTGGACGTTCCCTCAACCCTTCCCGGGGATTTTTCTTCAAAAAAGTTTGTCAACCCAAGAAGATGGCCATTTTTGTCATTTTTTCTTATTTGGGGGCCCTTTTTTGTTCACGCGACCCACCAAGGCCCCCTCAGTCCTACCCCAAGGAAACACGTCTGAGATGGAGATTTGTTATTGTTCTTTAAATTAAATCTAGATTAATGGTTACAGGCTCGACTCTTTTGTCTAGGGGAATGGTCAAAATTTATTTCGATTGGGGTTCAACATTCATTTTATTCATTATTACACCATAGAAATTTCTATCTTCCCTAAATTGTATTGTAAAATCTCAACCAAACATAAATCAAAATAAAATATTATCAATAATGACTATTTACAGCCTTGTCATCAAGGCTAAACAAAATTTAAGGGGAAAATGATGATATTTAAGGGTTAAAGGTGGTTTTTCATTTCTTTTGTTTTCAGCATAAAGATGGAATAAAATATTCCGAATTTTCACCAATCTCGTTTTTTACTTCAACCCCTCCCCTAGACAAGAGACCTTAGCCTGTCCCCAGAAATATATATAGATTTAACTTAAAGAACAATATAAAACAGTACACCTCAGAAGCTTTTCCTGGGGGTAGGACTGAGGGGGGCTTGATCGGCCCGGAAAACAAAAAGGGGCCCCAAAATGAGAAAAAATGACAAAAATGGGCATCACGGGGGTTGACAAAACCTTTTAGGAAAAAGGTCCACGTGAAGGGTTGGGAGAATATCCAAGATATAGCCAGGGTCCCAAAAAGTAAAAGCATGGACAAACATATTCAAGAAATTAAAGTCAGAGAAAAATCATGTCGCTATAGCGGCAAAAAAATATTCCACCTTTATGACGGACAGTGTAGTAGAGTCATTGTAGTTTTAAAAAATACATTAAATACATGCAGGTAATATGGGCACTTTGGTGATGACGTCAACATTTGAATATTGCAGACAGGGGGGTTGGTGATAATTGTTTTTCTTCAAAATAAAAGTTAGAGCAGTATTGATTCACATAAACAAAGATTAGTCTGTGTGTCATTTTGTTGTTTTATGCAAATTATACAAATGAGCTGAGGTGGCCCATATTACCTGCATGCCATGTATACCCTATGCAAATACAAATGGGCCTACAAGTACGAAATATATATATGAGTTGCCTTTTTTTTTCTTTTTTCTTTGCCCTTTCACCTGTTTCAGTTTCACTTTCATGGCTCTCGCAATCTCAAACGATCTCATCAGCGGTGAAGAAGAATAAAATCTCTTTATCTCTTCCCTCTCTCTCTGTCGACTCTCTCTCTATTTCTCCGTCCCCCCCCCCCCACTCTATCTCTCTCTCTTTCTCTCTCTTTCTCTCTCTCTCTCTCTCCCTCCTCTCTCTCTCTCTTCTCTCTCTCTCTCTCTCCTCCTCTCTCTCTCCTCTCCCCTCCCCCTCCTCCTCTCTCTTTCTATCTCTCATCCCTCTCTTCTGAGCTCTAGGAACAATCAGGCCCGTAACTAGGATTTTTACGGAGGGGTTCGAAATCTGAAAAAGGCGGACCTTTTTAAAGGATTTTTTTTCGAGCGCGAAGCGTGAGCCGAAAATTTTGCCTTATATATGACAAGGCAATATAATTAATTACGCACATTTTCCCTCTTAATGTTTATTTAAATACGGTCACATCCCTTTGACTTAGAGCAAAAAAATGAATTCTAAGCGCGAAGCGCGCTTGGAAAAATTTATTTCACATCACTTCAATTTTGGACGTTATAATAGGAATCAGTCAATGGGCATTCATGAAAGAACTTAAAGGGGAGCTTTGGACCCAAAATAAGTTGCTTTTATAAAAAGCAGAAAAATTAGAAAAACAGAATAAAAAAGTTTGAAGAAAATCGGACTAATAATACGAAAGTTCTGAATATCTTTACGATGCACAAAAAATTGATCGCTATACCAAATTGGCAAAACTGTCACAAAGCTGTGATGTCACAGGGGCACAACTTTACATGCATTTTGGATATAGTTTTATGATAAATTTTCACTTTATTTGTTAAGAAATTGTTTTCATCATATCTTTGGCCAAGATATTGATGGCAATATGCTTTTGCATCTATACATAATGATATTGTAAAATCAGCACCCAATCTAGAAACACAAAAATAAAGATTTTAAGTGGTTTTCAGTTTAGAAAAAAGATATTCATGAAAGGTTGAATTTCATGAAAAAAAAAATAACTTTTCTCTTGAAATGTCATTACGATTCTCATTTTATCTAAATATATAGATGCAATAACATATTGCCATCAATATATCTTGTCAAAAGCTATGAGCAAAACAGTTTCTGAACAAATAAAGTGAAAATTTATCATAAAACCATATAGAAAATGCATGGAAAGTTGTGCCCCTGTGACATCACAGTAGTTGCCAATTTGGTATAGCGATCAATTTTTTTGTGCATCGTAGAGATATTCATAACTTTCTTATTATTAGTCCGATTTTTTTCAAACTTGTTTTAATCTGTTTTTGTAATTTTCTGCTTCTTATAAAAGCAACTTATTTGGGGTCCAGAGCTTCCCTTTAATTTGCGAGCGCAAAGCGCGAGCCGAAAATATGGCGTCTATTGACTATTTTTACGCACGTTCCCTTTTATCATATTATTTTTTAAACTCCTTCATAAAAAGTGTTGATCACTTTCTTTCTTTTATCGAAAATGACCCTGCTCGCCAGCGGGGGGGGGGGAGGGGGGGATTCGTTCGAACACTCTAGTTACGGGCCTGACAATATTCATTACCATAACAAGTTGCTTGATTATAAATATATGTTTATATTTCTCTCCCTGGATACTATCTCATCTCTCCTTCTTTACTCATTCCTTCCTCTGCTTTCTTTGCTCTCCGCTTCCCCATCCCTTTTTTCTCTCTCTCCTTCTATTTATCTGAGATAAAATTAGGAATACATGTATATTTCGAGAGATGGATATATAATCATCATTACGATTTGGTTTATTAAAAGCAACTATAGTTCTTTCATTTGAGTCCAAATAGGTAAATCTTTGAGCCATGCATAATAATGATGTTTACAAGTTGATCAATTAGCATATGTCGGTGCATATATCAACTTGACTTATGTCAAGATGAATTATGCGTGACCTGTATTTACATTTTATTTAAATATCATCTTCCCCAATCTCTCCCTCAATCTCTATTTGATATTCCATCTTTAAGTTACAACCTTACTTAATCATTGTATTCTTTTCTCATCAACAATCTAGGGTAATCAGCTAGCACTCATTATGGCGGGTGAGTTCCCATCGGCTGGTAGCATAAGCTGAAACAAAAAGGACATGACATGACATGGTCTGTGACAAGCATGCTGACCAATCAAATTCTACTGGCAAGATACACAGATCCATAATGCCATCCATGCGCAACGAGAGATCATATTCAGAAACCATGTCAGCTAGACCATTGAAATGTCATCTTGGAGATGAGAACAAAGCTAGACGACAAACAATCAGAATTCTGATCGACTGTTGAATTGCTCTAAGAAACGTACGCTGAGATACAATCATGTTCCACTTTGTGAGTAACATCTAAGATGTTAATGCTGAAGTCAACACCGCATACGAGGGCAAAATCAAGCGGTTGAGACAAAAAAGCAGGAGGACATACTAAATCGACAAGGAGGTGGATGAGAAAATTAGAGTTCTCATGAAAAAGAGAGAGACAGTCGCATCATGCATAGCAGAAGCAGAAAAAGAAGAGCAAACCATAAAGGAGACCGAGTCAAACATCATACAGAGATTAAGGAAATCGATACGACGGTAGGAAAAAGATGCGATCTAAAAAGTAAAAATCAGCACAGTATCGACACGATACTAATGTGGACTTAAAGGTAAAACGATTAGACAAGATGACAAACATTAGTGAATGAGGCCCTCAAGTATTTACATCACTTGATGAGAGTGAGTGCTAATGTTAATCAGGATATTGATACAGGTCTTGACCGAATTAAAGCGCGAAGTTGAGAGAGTGAATTTTGTGAGGGTGTCATGGGCGGGAAACAATTCTCAAGAATCAACGGGTATCATGGAAATGGGAACTGTCAAAATCCCTATTCATTGATGCTAAAACAGTGATACGTGGTTAATTAGTGATGTTGAAGTATGTGATAGATAGAACAATGACTTATACGTTTCAAATATCAGCAATAGAATGACAAATAAAGTCATAGAGGAGACAATGACATGTATGTTACATCGTGTGCCCCAATAGCAATGAACTAATAGTGTGTGGCAAGGGGAGGGAAGACACGATGAAGCCAATACCGAAGTATACGCATGTACAGGAGGACGAGGTGCCGCTCGATGGATTCATACTATCTATGACAGACAATGGAAGGTGGTTAGAGACATCACCATCCCAAGGAATCCACCTTATGCGATGATATCATATACGTTGATGTTGACAAGGATGAGATGATCTCGCTGCTCAGTCAACCAGTCAATATCTACGTCATCAACCTGCTGATGGTAAGATAGTGAACACATTACGATGCAGGATAAATAGCGTATGGTGAGATACAAGCTTGTCATCAGGTGATATCGTTGTGGAGACCAGTAGCGATGTATTCACTGCATCTCAAGATCAGGGGAGAGGAAGCTATCATAAAAGCATGATAGATGGATCAGGGCATCATGTCACGTTGACAAACTGGACAGACAGACTCTTCACGCCATACCGGTATTTAAACGTGATATCAGTGCAGTCGATCAGTCTGTGATGGTGAATCCAGACAAGGAGCATCTTGGATAACAAAGTATGCATTCATTATCGTCGCCGATGCTTCGTCACGCCTTCTGGTAAGCTAGTAGACTGTACAGAAACCAAATTCTGGTATACACGAACACATTTATGGTGTAAAACTTATATGTCTCAAACTCACGTTGTCATGAGAGCTGCTTTTAGATTGTTTAATGTACAACAATACACGTTTTTGGAACCCATGTATACTCATCTACGCCACAATACGGCTCATGAAGTTTATTCTAAAACAATACATTTTTTAACTGTGGACAAAGAACAATTTCATAATCTTAATTTTCACTCACTTTTCATGTTCTTATTATGGCACAAAATAGATTGCCAAATCTATTACACTCAGCTATATATATTATTGCTTCGTGCCTTTCTGTGCTTGTCAATGAGCATGTACATTTTTTTTTCCATTTTCGAACTGAGATATATCTAGGAAATCTTGGAAAAACTAAAACTTTAAAAAAAAAGCTTATTTGGCACAGGGCTATTATTTCTGTTGTAAGAGTTAAATGGGTTATTTTTATAACATGAGATAGTTATAAACTATAGTCTAATATTATTAGCATTTTTGAAACAAAGAATTCTGTTTGTGTTTGATTTTCCCAGATTCCGTGTGAATTAGGGTAATCTAGTGAAGAGGCGGTAATATAACGGGCGCAATAGCCTATGACACTATAAACTTCATTCATCGGTGTGTTCTTCTGTTGTTTCCATGTCTAGCATGAGTAAGAAAAGAAACTCCTTTTGGTTTTGTGTGAAGTGTTGATGCTGTTTCTCGGTACCTTGAATGAAATTTCCATGTTTTTATTGTAATACACATAAAATATATAAACTAGATTCTTTATTCTTTACACATTATTTCTAAATTGTCCCTCTCGGTTATCATGGGTACGAACTGATAACGGATATGTTGAAGATATATTTACGTTCTTTGTAAAAGTCTTCATTAATGAGTTAGATTATAGACGACCACTTTGGGTCGTAATTACATTCGTTATGATTTTTCTTTTGTCTACTCAATGTCCATATTATAATTATTCCACATGATTATATTACAATTACAAGTATGATTACTTAGCAGGCCTATTCATAATGTGTATATTATATTCCAAGTGATTATATTACAATTACATATATGAGAACCTGAAGGCCAAATCACATTTCATATGTAAACATTCCAAACCAAGTATATTACAATTACATGTATAATGATACTTGATAGGGCTATATCAACAGTCCATGTGTATATATCCTAATTGATTTATACGGTATTACAATTAATGTATGATTATTTAACAGGCCTATTCACACTCCATTGTATATATTCGAAACTGATCAATTACAATAACATGTACTTGTATGCCTATTTACAGACATGTTATACATTCCAAAATGATTATATCACAATTACATGTATGATACTTGATAGGCCTATACAATTTATATGTACAAATTGATTGTATCACAATTACATGTATGGCAACATGATATGCTATTACAGTTCATGTGTGATATTCCAAACTGATTATATTACAATATGATAATTTGATAGAACATTTACAGTTCAGTGTATTATATACCAATTTCTTATATTACAAGTACATGTATGATTACTTGATAGCCTATTTACAGTCCATGTGTATATATCCAAACTGAATTATTTTACAATAATATGTATATTACTTTACAGTTCATGTTAACTCAACTAAGACTTATCTTATTAGTAATGCTCCTTGAAATGCATGGCTTATTTGTTCTGCGCAGTAGAATATATCATATAGTGGCTGCGCAATATACAGGTGAGCAAAAAAAAAAAAAAAAACTTTACACTAGAAAAATGTCAATAAAAGAAAACTAATTTTAAACCCTAATTATTTTAATATTCTGAAAGATTAACTCCTCTGCACTTCTGGTACAATTTCTGTGTGATTGTCTTTACGCTTGGATGAACACGACCCTATTGTTTGCGAACATGCAATCAATTGTGCAGGGGGGGATGAAACTGAACAACAAAGCTGACAAAAAAAGCAACTCAGCATGACTAAAATGGCATAACTTTTTAACAAAATATGTATTCCGCTTAATAACTTGGCAGGGTGTTGTTACACATATTGACTACATTTTTGTATAAAATTAGATAAATCTGAGATTTAGGCATGAGTGATCACACGTCAAAGAGCACACGTCATTAAGAGGCCGTTTTAGGTCTGTCAGTGGCAATTTACTCTTTGAGTGCAATCCATTCGTGCATTACTTGACAGTCAATCTTAATTTTCATACAAAATGTATCATATGTGTAAAACACATCTGCCAAGTACACTGTTTCGTCATAAAGGTGGAATATTTTTTTGCCGCTATAGCCACATGATTTTACTCTTGACTTTAATTTCTTATATGTATTTGTCCCTGCTTTACTTTTGGGACCGGTTATATCTTGGACATTCTCCTACCCTGTCACGTGACCTTTTCCAAAAAAGTTTTTCAACCCGATGATGCCATTTTTGTCATTTTTCTCATTTTGGGGCCCTTTTGTTTTCCCGGCCAATCAAGCCCCCCTCAGTCCTACCCCAGAAACGCGACTGAGGTGTATTGTTTTATATTGTTCTTTAATTAAATCTATATTTCTGGGGACGGCTTAGGTCTCTGTCTAGGGAGGGGTTGAAGAATAAAAACGAGATTCTGTAGAAAATTCGGAATATTTTATTCATCTTTTATGCTGAAAACAAAAGAAATGAAAAACCACCTTAACCCTTAAATATCATATTTTCCCCCTTAAATTTTTTAACTATGAGACAAGGCTGTAAATAGTCATATTGATAATATTTTATTTTGATTTATGTTTGGTTGAGATTTTACAATACATTTAGGGAAGATAGAAATTCTCATGGTGTAAAATGAATAAAATGAATTGAACCCCAATCAAAATAATTTTGGACCCCTCCCCTAGACAAAAGAGGTCGAGCCTGTAACCATAATCTAGATTTAATTTAAGACACATAACAAATCGCCAACTCAGATACGTTTCCTTGGGAAGACTGAGGGGCCTTGGTGGGTCGCGTGAACAAAAAAGGCCCCCAAAAATAAAAAAATGACGAAAATGGCCATCTTCTGGGGTGACAACTTTTTTGAAGAAAATCCCCTGAAGGTTGAGGAGCGTCAAGATAACCAGGATCCAGAAAGTGAAGAGCGTGACAAACACATTCAAGAATTAATAACGGAGCAACATAATGTCGCTTGAGCCAGAAAAAATATTCCACCTTTAT
>CALNVZ010001721.1:1599746-1616352 GCA_940671915.1 Paracentrotus lividus
TCTTTATCTCATTCCTTCCTCTGCTTCCTTTGCTCTTCCGCTCCCCATCCCTTTTTTCTCTCTCTCCCTCTCTATTTATCTGAGATAAATTAGGAATACATGTATATTTCGAGAGATGGATATAATAATCATCATTACGATTTGGTTTATTAAAAGCAACTATAGTTCTTTCATTTGAGTCCAAATATTAGGTAAATCTTTGAGCCATGCATAATAATGAATGTTTACAAGTTGATCAATTTAGGCATATGTCGGTGCATATATCAAATCTTGACTTATGTCAAGATGAATTATGCGTGACCTGTATTTACATTTTAATTTAAATATCATCTTCCCCCAACTCTCTCCCTCAATCTCTATTTGATATTCCATCTTTAAGTTACAACCTTACTTAAATCATTGTATTCTTTTTCTCATCAACAATACAGGGTAATCAGCTAGCACCTCATTATGGCGGGTGAGTTCCCATCGGCTGGTAGCATCAAGCTGAAACCAAGAAAAGGACATGACATGACATGGTCATGTGACAAGCATGCTGAGCCAATCAAATTCTACTGCAAGATACACAAGATCCCAATATGCCATCCATGCGCAACGAGAGATCATATTCAGAAACCATGTCAGCTAGACGACATTGAAGATGTCATCTTGGAGATGAGAACAAAGCTAGACGACAAACAATCAGAATTCGATCGACTGTTGAATTGCTCTAAGAAACTGTACGCTGAGATACAATCATGTTCCACTTTTGTGAGTAACCATCTTAAGACTGTTAATGCTGAAGTCAACATCGCATACGAGGGCAAAATCAAGCGTGTTGAGACAAAAAAGCAGGAGGACATACTACAAATCGACAAGGAGGTGGATGAGAAAATTAGAGTTCTCAATGAAGAAAGAGAGAGACGAGTCGCATCATGCATAGCAGAAGCAGAAAAAGAAGAGCAAACCATAAAGGAGACCCGAGTCAAACATCATACAGAGATTAAGGAAATCGATACGACGGTAGGGAAAAAGATGGCGGATCTAAAAAGTAAAAATCAGCACAGTATCGACACGATTACTAATGTGGACTTAAAGGTAAAACGGATTAGACAAGATGACAAAACATTAGTGAATGAGGCCCCTCAAGTATTTACATCACTTGATGAGAGTGTACGTGCTAATGTTAATCAGGATATTGATACATGTCTTGACCGAATAAAGCGCGAAGTTGAGAGAGTGAATTTTGTTGAGGGTGTCATGGGCGGGAAACAATTCTCAAGAATCAACGGGTATCATGGAAAATGGGAACTTGTCAAAACATTCCCTATTCCATTGAATGTTAAAAAACCAGTGATACGTGGTTTAATTAGTGATGTTGAAGTATGTGTGATAGATAAGAACAATGACTTATACGTTTCAAATATCAGCAATAGAATGACAAATAAAGTCATAGAGGGAGACAATGACATGTATGTTACATCGTGTGCCCCAATAGACAATGAACTAATAGTGTGTGGCAAGGGGAGGGAAGACTACGATGACAGCCTCAATACCGAAGTATACAGCATGTACAGGGAGGACGAGGGTGCCAGCCTCGATGGATTCATCACTATCTATGACAGACAATGGAAGGTGGTTAGAGACATCACCATCCCAAGGAATCCACCTTATTGCGATGATATCATATACGTTGATGTTGACAAGGATGAGATGATCCTCGCTGCTCAGTTCAACCAGTCCAATATCTACGTCATCAACCCTGCTGATGGTAAGATAGTGAACACTATTACGATGCAGGATATAAGATAGCGTACACACTAAAAACTGGAAGGGTGCAAAAAGGGTGCATAGGGGTGCACACCGTCTTTTCTGAACGTGTGCACCCCAGAGGGCGTGCACTACGGCCAAGGGGTGCACACTACCAGGGGTGCAAAGTTGCACCCTTCTATAGTCTCACATGATGGCTGCCAGAAAATATGATTTTATTTAACTCATTCTATTTTCATTAAAATGAAATATGTTGTTATATATTTTGGTTTCATGTTATAAAATAAGTTATTTAAGCAAAAATTGTCTCATGAACTATCTTTTTATAAGGATATTAATGGAAAACTATCAACTGACTTAACATTCTTGTCTGAAAGTGTCTGTAACTCAGACTAATGTTAGCGGCTTTTCTAACGGTAATGTGGCCCATCTCACTCAGTTCAAGGGTGTAGTACTTTATGGAATTCGATGTCAATTTGTTTTAACACTCTTGTAGTGCTGTTTTTTGTAAGACCTGGCAGAAAATCGCACCCAATTTTTTGTATTATATTTTTGCCAGTACTAATTTCATTATTAGAGAAACTATATGTCTACTACCCAAAAGTGGCTAACCCCTCTGCCACACCCCCAGAAAATTGGAAGAGTCCACTAGCATTATCAAGCGATATCGTCACCACTATTCATTTTGAAATTTTCCTGTGTACTGACTTCTCCTTGCGATCCTTATTGACAGGTAAGAAATCCCCATTTTACCATTATTTGAGTTATTGAAATATTATGATTATCTCATAATGTCTGTTATAACACAGTATGTTATATCAACTATTCATTTGTACTGATTCTATTACCAAGAGATAGAGAGCAAGAGAAAGAGGGAGTAGATTTGGTGTAGTGTGAGTGTTTTATTCATTTGTATTTCCGTTGATGCCAACATACCGATTATTATTATTATGGCATTTCAAATGTTGGTTAAGACCTCGCTCGTCCTGTCTTTTTTAAAAATATACTGTTAGCAAACTTGTCTTTGTGGTGTTGATATCTTTTTGTTGTTTTTTAGAAATACAAGGAAGCTTAAGCTAGGATTGTTAAATTGTAAAACCTTTGCTTTCCTCCTAGCTAAAACAACTTTTCTATAAATGTTTGAATAATGATGCATATAATTCACCCAAATTCACTTTAATATGTATACAAATATGATTAGATTACCGCTACAGGCATATCTGTATAGAAAGCAGGCGTTAAATAAGTCGGGTATGAACACACCTTATACACTACCTGTATAGCAGCATGCCCCAAGTAAGAGGGTGGAAAATGCGATAATGTGTTTGGCTACATGGCAGATGTGAACACAAGCCAAGTGAAAAGAATGTCGATGGTTCAACTCTTGGGAGAAGTTAGTTTCAGTAGGTCACCTAGTTCACCCATTATCATGATTATAGCATATTGTAACTCACAGGAAAGGTCAAAATTCACAGGGTCCATCGAATCTGTCAACTTTGACAGCAAAGTACAAAAAGAGAGAAAAAGGGATAGCAAAAAAAAAATAAATAAATAAATAAAAAATAGAGCAAAAGAATGAGTTTTTAAAAATATATATATATAAAAAAGCAAAAGAATGAGTAAAAAAAAAAAAAAAAATTTCAAGTTTAACTATTCTTTTATTTCAAATACAATTTTCGGTAAAATGCATATTCAACAAAACTGAGAGTAAGTGATCAATTTTCTTGTCAAACATCTCACAATTACCAAGATGTGTTTGTAGAATTCTCCTTATTTTTTCCTGTATCATGACTTGTGTATACATGCAGATGGACAGGATCGGGACGAGAGTACAAGTAGCTGGGAGACTATTACCGGACATTCCAAGCTATCAACAGTAAGTTTGATCCCTCATATTTCAAAAATATTATCATCTAAAGCGAGACTGAACTGACGTGGATGGTGTTATGGGTTCTTATAAGCTCACTTTATATAAAAGCTGGTCTCATGAAATTTAATATACAGTAACATAATATCTTTTGAGATTACATTTCCTAAATTAAACTATAAAAATTGCACTAAGGGAAATTTAAATGTTTTGAGGAGAACAAAAACACTTGTTTCACTTTTTGGTTTTGAGTACTTAACGAATAAATGTGTTATCAATCAATTTGATATATTTTATTAGACTACATTGCTCAAATAATGTTGTGTTCCATGATTAAAGAAAGGGGGCAAGATTGAGTAGATTAGGACTTGTGGTGGTGCTCTAATACTAGGCCGCTTTATTCCCTTTAAATATCTCAAATTTAAGGGCCTAATCAAGCAACAAATAGGAATGTGGAAAATGTATATCGAGGCAAGCTGGATGACCGCACACGAGTACAACTTTATTAATATTTGATGTTTGAAATCTTATATTAATCGCATAATTGTCTTTGTTTGGATCCAGAGGCTCTCCTGAGGGTGTGACGGATGGATCACCAGAGACTCTGAAATAGGGCAGGCTGTGGTGGAAAGAAGTTCTGACGATAGGTACGTGCCTGTGGATCATATTTTATTGTTAATCATGTTAATTGATTAGACTTATATAATTAGTGTCTATCTTTATTATTATTATTTTTATTTGTTTAATTTTTTTTTTTTTACTGTATTTGTAAATGTAGGCCTATAAAATCAATATTCATATTTTTTAATAGTTTGAGGGCGTTGGTCATGCATTCCAGTGAAAGCCTAGAAATGTTGGTAGTACATAATCTGGCTTGATCCTTATCAGTTTACTTATCACACAAATATATTTTTCATTACTAACTATATAGATTTGATGGCTGCATGTTACCCGACAATTCCACTTGACGTTTAACGAGAAGAATTTCATCAATAACGCGATAAAGAAAATAAATACAAATGAAAAGAATACACACACACACACACACAGCACAAACACGCACGGGAGCAACAACACACACACACACGGGGAGAATCCTTTATTCTCCTAAAAAAAGAAAGAAAGAAAAATGTTCAAGAAAATAATATATTCGATCACTAAACTCACTCAATTCTGAACTTTTCGGAGGTCGAGTGGGATTCCAAAAAGAGAAGAAACACATTTTCCGATTGTGTCTTCCGTAGAGAATACCTCGGAATAGAATTGGCACGCGAAGAAATGTTAGGTTATCTCATCTTGAAGAAGAGGCCTTTTACGCACTTAAAACACTAATAGCAAGATGTCTGATTGTGATTTATGTTAAAAATCTCTTTGAGTTTTTTTTACATTAGGAGTCATCCAGAGGAGAATCCATTGATCAGTCAAAGAGCGTCAACATCACGAAGTGATGCTGCGACCTTGTGACTCCTGTTTACATTATGTTGGTTTGAAATGCCACGATGTGGTAG
Organism: Paracentrotus lividus; assembly: GCA_940671915.1. NCBI lineage: Eukaryota > Metazoa > Echinodermata > Echinoidea > Camarodonta > Echinidae > Paracentrotus > Paracentrotus lividus. Next base: position 1,604,871 of record CALNVZ010001721.1, read on the forward strand.
GAAACAAGATTGCTACGGATGTAATAGATTTTTTTGGATTCTTTGGTGTTTCTCCCGACAGAATTGATTTATGTAAGCTTCATGTGTGGTCAAGAGATTATGTATTGTCCTACAGATCTAGAGGTTACTCGACAGTTAGGCTCTGTTGTCGATTATCTGGTTGTAAATTGCTTTGTCATTTTACCAAATCGTTCTTATTTTGTTTTTTTTTCCATCAATGTTTCTGGAACATATTAAAAATGTTTTGTGTTTCACAACATATTTAAACCCTGACAATTTGCTTATTCGAAACATACTACAGAATGGACGTTGTGGGTATAGGATTTGAAAATGGGGAGGGAAGGGGGGGGGGTTGCAGAGAATAGGGGGTTCAGTGACTGGTTTTCAAATAATTCAAAATAATAGAGGGGGGCCATACCTGTTGTGCCCCTATTTGGATCCGCCACTGTAAATATTCATAACGAAACATCGTATACCTATTCTCACCCTCAACAAGTATTGCAACACGACTGAAAAGTTAATTAGATGCATTTTCTATTTTACAGGTGTTAAATGTTATAATAATTAATTAAAAAGCAGTGTGTTGGCGACCATCTTAGTATATTCTGAAGAGGTATCTTGTCCCTTGTAATTCCATAGAGCACTGCATGACCAGATCCGATAAATTTTTAAACAAAATGGGAGATAAAAGAACAATGGCCCTACAATGAAATTTTGGAGGATGGGAATTATCAGTGAATGAAATTACAAAATGTGTTTCAAATGTCTGTTACGTTTTGTTTATACCTTTTTGCAAATTAAAAATTGCCAAAAGATACAAGTACAATGGAAAAGTAAAGCACCAACATCTAGAGAGGATAATTTTTTTTTCTGCCGTTGCCAAGGGAAATCAAGTCTTGTATTGCAAAGCCGGTTTGTAATTTCTGCAACACTCCAAATTTGCTTCTTTTATTACATATTTTGTTTCATAATCATGACCCCTGATTTTGGCGAGCATCCTCCTTAGCGACGCAGCACTGCAATGGCGCTAAAGAATCTTTCTTTTGGGGGTGTTGGTTCGTTTTGTTTTGTTTTCCGTTGTACCGGTATCTTTTGGCGATTATTCATAAGAAGAAAAAAAAATGTATAATCAAAACCTAAAAACATTTTTAGGAGAAATGTGAAACATGTATTATGATTTCATTGACTGATAATCCTCATCTCATCAAATTTTATTTTTGAGCACTTGTTCTTTTGTCTCCCCTTTTGTTTCAGAAATGACCGGTCTGGTCATTTACCGCTCTCAGGAGTGAAAGGGAAGAATTCTACCCTTTCAGAAAATATCAAAATGGTCGACAATACTCTCGTTATGAACTATATAAATAAAACAACATACAAAAGACTTGCAAAATAGAAAAAAAATGCATATATTTCTAGCTATGATGCAATACTTATTGCGGGTAATGGTTCATGATATACATGTAGTTAGATGTTATGCTGGTTATCTAAAAATGACATATGAATTGGCTAGCATTGACTTTTGACTGACGTTTAACTTCCGGTTGGGAGGGTGCCAAAATAATGTTGAATAAAAAATTGTTGCCCAATGCTTTTACCGTAATATTAAATTGTTGTATATAATGTTGTCTTAATCCTAAACTGTTTTACATTAATACCTTGTATATTCTTCCATGTATGTATCCATGACTTTGTGCTTAGGTGAATTAATACTTAACTTACATAGGCTAAAACCATAATATTCCACGATGGTGACATTTATACTGTATGCATTTTTGAAAACACACTTGCGTTGATTGTTATAGAGACTATGTACAATTTAATGCCCTTTTGTAAACATAGTATTCATATGTGCCTTTGAAATATAGGTAACAAATTTGAGTTTCATAGAGTAGTAGCTTCTAAAGTAGAACAATTTTATTTCATATTTTTTATATGTATTTTTTTTTTTTTTTTTTTTTGTATAACAACAAGCCTGTGTATTTTCTTGCCGTTTTAAACTTATTATAGTCATGACAAATAAATGAGTTCTTTGATATTATCGTTGAAACAGCAGGCCTTCAAATAAGTTATTTTATTAAGCGTATTGTAACTATTTCAATTTTTTATGTATAATTTACAGTGAATTGACTGGAATATATAAATATTATACGAATTAGAGCGGGAAATTAAAGTAATGACTTGATGAAGTTCACTAAATTCCAGGTTTATTATACGTTATCTTTCTAGACACATTATGCGTAAAGTGATTTGTATGTGCATACTGGTTGGACTTTAAGCGTGGTGTGCATGGGGTATGTGCATCAGGTTGAGTGTATGTTTCTGTTGTATAGCACCCATGACTGGCCGCGAGGTGCAATATTCGACCCTGTTGGTGTAACTCTTTTTTTTTGCAAACCCCTTTGCACTCAATATGGTATAGGATTGCACCTCTCAGGTGCAGAATTGAACCTCAGGGTGCAATCTTGAACCCTATAGGTGTATCTTATCTTAGCACCCAAAAGGGTTCAAGTTTGCACCCATAAGGCTCAATTTTGCACCCGAGAGGTGAAATCCTGCACCGTATAGGGTGCAGAATTGAACCTTAGGGGTGTAATCTGGAACCCTATAGGTGCATCTTTGCACCCAACAGGGTTCAGGACTGTACCCCATGGGTGCTGAATTGAACCTTAGGGGTGCAATCTTGAACCCCATAAGTACATCTTTGCACCCAATAGGGTTCAGGGTTGCACCCCTTGGGTCCAGAATCGAACCTTAGGGGTGCACTCTGGAACCCTAGAGGTGAATCTTTGCACCCGAGAGGGTGCATGGCTGCACCCCTTGGGTGCAGAATTGAACCCTAAAGGGTGCATTCACACCCGTAAGTTCAGTAGGAAATGCAAAAGGGGTGTAGAGTTGCACCCCAAGAGGTGTAATATTGCACCCTAGGGGTGCAACTTTGCACCCGCTCATGGGGTGCAAGTTTGCACCCCATCGTTGGGGTGCACACTTGCACCCTTAGGGGTATAGGTATAGCGACAAAGCTGTGCACCCTTTAGGGTGCTAAGTTGACCTCTATTCTTAGTGTTGTATGCGTGATGATACAAGCCTTGTCATCAGGTGATATCGTTGGTGGAGCCAGTAGCGATGTATTCACTGGTGGTGGGGCGGGGGCGGAGGGGAGTCATTCAGATCAGGGGAAGAGAAAAGGCTATCATAAAGCATGATGAAGTGGATCAGGGCATCATGTCACGTTGACAAACTGACCAGACAGACTCTTCATCGCATAACCGGTATTTAAGCGTGATATCAGTGCAGTCGATCAACGTGGGGGGGGTTCCCATTTTGAATGTGACATCAGACAGGACATCGTGGATAACAAAGGTAGCTATTCATTATCGCGCCCGATGCTTCGTCACGCCTTCGGTAAGCTAGTAGACTGTACAGAAAAAACCAAATTCTGGTATCACGACACATTTATGGTGTAAAGACTTATATGTCTAAACTCACGTGTCATGAGAGCTGCTTTTTAGATTGTTTATGTACAACATACACGTTTGTTGTAAACTCAATACGATTAGGCACAGTCCCACTGCTTAGACTCATCTACGCCACAATACGGCTCATGAAAGTTTATCTAAAACAGATACATTTTTATACAAGTGGACAAAGAAAATTTCATAATCTTAATTTTCACTCACTTCCTTCATTTGGTCTTAGTGTGATGGCACAAAATAGAAATTGGCCGAAATCCTTTTACCATCTCAGCTAGGTATAGTATTATGCTCTCGGTGGTCTTTTCGTGCGCTTGTCTGCAGATGAGCATTACATTTTTTTTTCCGATTTTCGAACTGAGATAATCTAGGAAATCTTGGAAACACTAAACTTAAAAGAAAAGGGCTTATTGTGGCACAGGGCTGATTATTTCTTGTAGAGAGTTTAAAATGGGTATTTGTTAATCATGAGATAGTTAAACTTAGTTCGTAATTTGGTGTTCCATGTTGGAAGCAAGAATATTCTGTTTGATTTTTCCATTTCGATGAGATTCCGTGTGAATTTTAGTGTAGAGCTATCGTGAAAGAAACGTAATAGTAACGGGGCGCGATATAGGCGTATACACTGATAAACTTCACACTTCTCTGTGTGTTTCATGTGTTAGCATGGAGTAAGAATGAAAACTCCTTTTGGTGGGGCGGGCACGGCACTATTGTAGTGAATTGGTACTGTTTTCGTCGGTCCTTGAAATGAGAATTTCCATGTTTTTATTGTAAAATAACACATAAAATAATATACTAGATTTCGTTTATTCTACACCATTATTTCTAATTTGTCCCTCTCGGTTTTCATGAGGTGACGAACTGGATGAGAACGGGATGATGTGAAAAGTTATATTTACGTTCTTGTTGTAAAGTCTTCAATTAATGAGTTAATGGTATCAGGGACGACCATTTGGGGTCGGCTTAATGTACATTCGTATATGATTTGTTCCTTTTGTCTACTCAACTGTCGCATAATATATATATTTCCAAATTGATTTATATTACAATTACAAGTATGCTTCTTAGCAGGTCGTAGTTCAAGTTCATGTGTATATGTATATCCCAAGTGATTTATATTACAATTACATATATGAGAACCTGATAGGCCAAATTCACATTTCATATGTAAACATGTCCAACCAAGTATATTACAATTACATGAATAGATCTACTGATAGGGCTATATCAACAGCCATGTGTATATACCTAATGATTATACGTCGTATTACAATTACATGTAGGATTATTTTAACAGGCCTATTCACAGCCCATGTGTATATATCGAAAACGATCACGATTACAATACGATGTACTTGATATGCCGTATTTACAGGACCATGTGTGTATACATTGCCAAAATGATTATATCACAGATTACATGTATGGATCACTTGAGTGAGGCCTATACAATTGTATATTTCAGAATTGCATTGTATACAATTAACATGGTATGCAACATGATTATGCCTATTTACATTCATGTGTTGTATATTCCAAACTGATGTATATGTACAATAGTGATAATTTGAGTAGAATCTATTTACAGTCATGTGTATATATACCAAATTTCTTAGATTACAAGTAGCATGTTTGATTACGTTGAAGGCCTTTACAGTCGCATGTGTATATATCCCAAGAGCCTGATTAGTTTTACATAATAGATGATACTACAGTTCGATGTGTTAACTTCACTTAAGACTGTATCTTATTAAGTAGATGCTCCTTGAAATGGCATGCTTTTTTTGTTCTGTCGCAGTTAGAAGTATATCAATTTGCTAGTGGTACTGCGGGCAATATACCGAGTGGTCAAAAAAAAAAAAAAGAACGTTTACAGCCTAGAAAAATGTCAATAAAAAGAAAACTAATTTATAAACCCGTAATTATTTAATATTCTGAAAGATGACTCCTCCTGCGCATCTGTCTGTTACAAGATTCTGTGTTGGGATTTGTCTTTAACGCTTGGATGAACACGACCCCATTGTTTGTGAACATGCAAATTCGAAATTGTGCAGGGTGGGATGAACGTGAACAACAAAAGCTGCACAAAAAAAGCAACTCCAGGAAAATGACTAAAATGGGGCAGTAATTTTTTTAAAAATAGTGTATTCCGCTTAATAACTTGGCAGGGTGGTTGTTACACCATATGACGTACATTTTTAAAAGTAGATAAATTAAATAGATGAAGGATCACGGCTGGGGTAAGCGGTCCAAGCTTGGTCGGATGACGAGGCGTGTGATTGGGGCCGTCTCAGTCAGATGCATACCAGTCAGAAGAGCACACGTCATTAAGAGGCGGTGCTGTTTTAGGTCTGTCAGTGCAATTTACTCTTTTGATGTGCAATTCATTCGTGGCATTACTTGACGAGTCAATCTAAGTTTTCATACAAAATGTAGTCAAATGATGTAAACAACACATCTGCAAAGTTACCACTGTTCGTCATATAAGGTGGAATATTTTTTGCCGCTATGCCACGATGATTTTCTCTGACTTTAATTTCTTGAATATGTTTGTCCCTGCTTTACTTCTTTTGGGACGCCGGTTATATCTTGACATTTCTCCTACCGCTCACGTGGACCTTGTTTCCAAACAAAAAAAGTTTTGGTCAACCCCCGTGATGCCGCTTTTTGGTCATTTTTTCTCATTTTGGGGGCCCTTTTTTTGTTTTCCCGGCCAATACAGAGCCCCCCTCGAGTCCTACCCCAGGAAGACGCGACTGAGGTGTATTGTTTTATATTGTTCTTTAAGTTAAATCTATATTTCTGGGGACAGGCAACTTGTGGTCTTCTTGTCTAGGGGAGGGGTGAGTAAAAAACGAAATGTCGTTGAAAATTTCGGAATATGTATTCCATCTATCGAAACAAAAGAAATAAAAACCACGTTAACCTTAATATCTAATGTTTCCCCTTAAAGTTTTGTTAAGCCTTAAGAGAAGGCTGTAAATAGTCGATATTGATATATTTTATTTGTGATTTATGTTTGGTTGGAGATTTTACAATTACAATTGTAGGGAGATAGAAATTTCCATGCGTGGTAAAAAATGAATAAAATGAATGTTGAAACCCAATCAAAATAATTTTGGGGACCCCCTGCCCCTAGACAAAAGAGTCGAGCCGTGTACCATAATCTAGATTTATTTAAAGAACAATAACAAATCTCCACCTCAAACGTCGTTTCCTTGGGGAAGGACTGGAGGGGGCCTTGTGGGTCGCGAGTGGAACAAAAAAGGGCCCCAAAATAAGAAAAAATGACGAAAATGCCATCTTCTGGGGGTGTGACAACTTTTTGAAAGAAAGAATCCCCGGAAGGGTTGAGGAGCGTCCCAAGATATAACCCAGGATCCAAGACAAGTGAAAGCGTGACAACACATTCAAGAAATTATAACGAGCAACATAATCGTCGCTTGAGCAGGAAAAATATTCCACCTTTATGACGAACGTGTTTAAGAGAAGAACATTTTCGTTAAAAAGTATGCTATTCATTCCTGATGGAGTTGCTTTTTTGTCAGTTTGTTGTTTCAGTTTCAATCCCCTACCCTGGCACAATTCGAAATTTGCATGTCCGCAAACAATGCGTCGTGGTTCTCAAGCGTAAAGACATACCACACAAAAATGGCACCAAGAAGAGGCGGGAGGAGTTTAAGCTCTTTCAGAATATGTAAAATAATTTAAGGTGTATGATTGGTTTTCTTTTATTGACATTTTCTAGGTGTAAAGTTTTTTTACTCACTCGGTAGTACTCTTTATTATTATTATTTTTTTTAGTAGTAGTAGCAATAGTATATATTATAATATTCTCATTATTATTATTTTATTTTATTATTATTAATTATTATTATTATTAATTATGATTATTATTAATTAATTATTCATTATTTTATGATTAACAGGATCAAGTCGTATTTTTTCCTTAAAAGACTTTGCTTTTAACAAAAAGCACAAATGATTTCAAGTGCAACTTTTTAGTGTCCCAATGTGTTTTTCGATCATTCTAGTTGTGCCGAGAATGGCTTCTTTTTGAGATCGTAGATCTTGATGTTCGTGGAGATCTTGGTGATGAAACTCTCTATTCCCTTCTTTACCATCCCCGGTGTGACCAAATTATCACCGGTGACTTCTGCCTTGGCGTTCCACATTCGTTCGATCTCGATCCTCAGGTCTTGATATTATTAGCGCTTGTCCTTTCCTTGACTGCGATGTTTATGTCGTGAGGAACGGATACTTCGATGATGTTAACTTTGTTTCCCTCTTTACGATGAATGTTGGCTTGTTAAGTTGATAGCTCTGTTTTCTTATGCCGCAGTTCCAAATATATGGTACTTTTATCAGCCAAGGGGTGATTGTTGTGGCTGATGTCCTGGATGGTCACGTGCTTGAGTCCCACGATCAATTTGAGTTCCAGTGTAATATGCTTCTTTTATTATTATTCTTATTAATTATTTTATTATTATTATTATTATTATTGATTATTATTATTATTATTATTATTATTATTATTATTAATATTATTATTATTATTATTATTATTATTATTATTATTATTTATTATTAATTATTATTATTATATTATTATATGTATTATTATTATTATTATTATTGTTGTTGTTTGTTGATATGTGTATATATTCCAACGATTATGTTTCAATTACATGTATGATTACTTGATAGACCGATTCAGCAGTCCTAATTTTAAGGAGTCATTGGTTCCACCTTCTTTATATTACGTACAATTACATGAAATGATTTACTTGGGTGGATTGGTGCTTGATAAAATTGAATTTGAATTAAATCTAAGTGCGAGACAGGCCCGTAACTAGATTTTTAACGGGGGGGTTCAAAATCTGCCCAAGTGGACCTTTTTCAGATTTTTTTTTCGAAAGCGCGAAGCGCGGAGGCGAATATTTTGAGTTTAAACTTGGAGTAAAATTTATCATTATCATGATTATCAGACTCTATTTAGTCAATCTGGAGCACGAAGCTCAAAACTTGGGTAATTGTGCATTATAGACCTACTTTTAGTATCCACACGAGCGCGAAGCGCTAGCGTGAAAAATTTTAGGAATCTTACTGTTTTTTTTTTTTTTTTTTTTTTTTAAAATTTAGTAATGAATATAAAAGGAATGCGAGCGCGAAGCGCGAGCCCAAAATTTTTGAGATCACAAAATTGGAGTTCATTGTGGCATAAGAGCCTATTTAGTATCGCGAGCTGAAAGATTTGAGCTAAAACTTTTTTTTGGGATCATGTTGATACATAATAATCTTTGCTTTTGAATATTTTGTGGGGCTGGCAAGGCCCATAGCCACCCAATCTAGCCCAACACACTTACACAATTCTTTTGCCAAGTTTGTCATAGCAAGAGGCATTGGTCCAACCTTTTTTATATACTTTAATGTTTGTTATTTTAAAGTGCGGAGGGTCGATAGGCGATCCGAGCGGGAAAATTTGGGATTTTAAAAGAAAAAAAAAAAAAAAAAAAAAAGGGCATTTTTAGTACTTGTGACACTTTTTTAAGAAAATTTTCCATGGGACTTTTAGAAGTATAAGGCCTCTTTTTAGTATAAAAAAGGTATTTTTAGCCAAGAAAGGGCCATTTTAGAGTGCATGAAAAAGTGGGGCCTGTGCCCCCTGCTTCCCGTTTCACTGCCTCATTTGAAACCCCATTATCCTCGAGCGCGAGTAGAAAACTTTGAGCTTCAAATGGTAGTTTTATAGTGCATATGGACCCTAAGTATCTGCGAGCGGAAGCGCGAGCCGAAATTTGGGATATTTTTAAAGACATATGGAGTAATAAGGGCCCTTTTTAGTATTAAAAAGTGCCTTTTTTAAACAGAAATTGTCCACGGGCTTTTCAAACTAGCTGAAAGCTCTTTTTTTTATAAGATGACACTTTTTGGTCATGAAATTATAGGGTACTTGGGTGGATGAAAAAGTAGGGGTCACTGTGCCCGCATCCCCTACCCCCCCCCCAGTTTCCACGCCTCTGCACTAGGCCTTATTTCGTTATATCTTTCCTCAACGTTTGAAGATACATCATTAAATATAAAATAGAACACAAAATGCAAACGAAAACATTCCTGGAAATGGTTTAAGTGTAAATTCCTGCGTAATTTGTTCTGAAAAAACAGGATATCATCCCAAATAAAAGCTGCGAGCGCGAAGCGCGATCGAAAGATTGCACATGTAGGGGGACTGAAAGCAAAGTGTTTTAATCTTCCTTTCTTTGGCATTATATTCAAGTATTGCTGCATTTCTGCAAAAAGTGGGGGTTTTATTTATTTTTATTTTTTTTTGGTTCAAAGCGGAACCCTGCTCGCCTGCGGGGGGGGGGGGGGGGTTTCGTTCGAACACTCGAACGCCTTCCCCCCCCCTAGTTACGGGCCTGAGAGAGAAAGAGAGTAGTAAACGATACGATCGTTTATTTACTAAAAATCATTACTAGCGCTCATTATTGTAGATCTGCAAATTGTTAGATTTTTTGTCATACCTATTATGTTTTTTTTTTCTTCCAGATTTCAAGAAATATAGTAAATTGTTGCATTATATAATCTAAGCCTGGTTGTTGGAAGTTAGTCAGCTAAAGAAAGGGCACTCACCTTCCATAGCTGAGTAAAAAATAAGTGTATTAATTTAAGAATTGTAATATTTTGTCATTGATTTATGCTTTCGCTTTACTTGAGTAACTTAACATTGAATGTTAATCATTAGTCAGTTTACTAAAATGAGTCAACATGTTTTTTAATCTAATTTCTGTTATTCTGATCGTATATATTATAATAATAATTAATGTGATTTGGTAATTGCGCACGTATCACTGCTGTAGAGTGGCTCAAGGCGCATTGTCATTATTTATTATTACCCGGCTTACGCTAGGCTACCCGAAGGCTGCTCACAGCATTCAAGGAATTTCTTCCTACCGGTACCCATCACCTCACTTGGTCAAGTACGCGGCGACTTATCCCTCGACCACACAATCCATAATTTCGTTCGTCGACTTATATGATTATAACTGTAGTTAGCAAATATACTGCTGTTGTTTTTTTCGGATATTTTAGTGCTGAAGATGATTTTTGTATATCAATAGTGGTACATGTTTGTCTCTTGGGTATTGTCAGAAGTGGGGAAAGGTCATACAAATATCATTATTTTGAAGTTGTGTTGTGAAAGTATAAATTTTAATCATGGTCCATATTATTTCTTGGCAGAGTCATCCTCCTAGCATACGTTTGGTACTTTCCCATTTGGATCTTTAACACGCATGACTGATAACAGACCTCTTCTGAAGACTAGCAATCTCACCCGCGCCAAGAGGCTGGGTGAAGAATAAACAAATTAAGGAATTTATTAGGTTACGTGTACAAAGCATCAACACAATATATATTGTATCCTGTTTACACAATAAACGAACCCGCATACAGCACCCACATTCTCAGCACAAACCACATACACCCTCGAACTGCACATATCAGACACGCACATATCCTCATTCACACGCCCTCAAAGAACCATAAAACACCGTGCACACTTCCCAGACGCATCCACATATAACACAAAACACTCAACTACCAAATCACATTGTTTAAGTTAAAGGTAATGGTTATAAAGAAATTACACACGTCAAAACTCTCGTTGGATGGTTTGGTAAACAAAACATCAAAGGGGAAAATGTTATTGTGAATTCTTTAATGTGTATGGGTGTTGTGCGTGTGATGGTGTGTGTGTGTGGAGGGGAATGTGTTGTGTGGGTGTGTGTGGTGAGAGGGTGTTTTATATGTGTAACGGTGTGTAATTCTGTCAACATTTGTTTTGATCTTATCATTTGCACAATGAGGGTCTGTAATGTCTCAGTAGAGTCATCCTCCTGCAATATGTTCGTACACTTCATTTGGATACTTGAACGCATGAACTTGAATGAGCAATCTTCAGAAGACGGTATATCTCACTTGCCGCCAGAGTGTGGTGAGAATACAAA
>CALNVZ010001721.1:1622413-1732719 GCA_940671915.1 Paracentrotus lividus
TTTTTTTATTATTATTTATTAATTATTTATTTAATTTAATTAAATTATTTTTATTTTTTATTTAATTAATTAATTTAATTATTTTAAATTATTATTATATTATTATTGTTGTTGTTGTTGTTGTTGATATGTGTTATATTTCCAAACTGATTAATGTTACATATTACATGTATGCATTACTTGATAGACCGGCATTCGCAGTCCATAATTTTAGGGAGTCATTGTTTCCACCTTCTTTATATTACGTACAATTACATGGTGGTCATATTCAAACGTGAGTGACACGACATTTGGACTGATAGAAGGCGCATATCTTTGCACTTGTAGGTTATGAATGGATCATGACTACTATATTATGGTATAATGTAGGAGTGTCATTGTGTCATTTACAGTTGGATTGATTTTACAATTGCGTCCTTGGAAATTATGATTTAAAAAACAGTGCGTGAGTGACACGACAGAAAAAGACATAGTTTCTGACCATCATTGGTTAAATGGTTGGATTTGTGCCCAAGTAGATTCTCTAGGTACCATAAAAGGTGCTGTATATGGTGTATGAATAGTGTCCTCTCTGACATTTATTGTGTATTCAATTCATTCCCTCTCTGTGGGAAAATGGTCCAACCTCTATGTGTCGTGAGTGACACGAACATTCCAAAATTGTGAGTGACACGGACCCAGTGCCTTAAAATTCAACATTTCAAGTTAAATAACTTAAAATCCAAATTACCTGTATTTATTATGCCATGTTAGAGTGCGTCATTGAAAATACTTTAAGCAAAAAAAATCTGACAAAGTGATTAGTTTTAAGAATAAGGGCATTTAAAGCACCATAGTCCCATACGTTGCAAAATTCCTGATTTGCTTCAATTATCAGCGTAAGAAACTGGATCACATAATGTTTGAACTGAAATAATTGTTTGTATGTAAGAAGCCTTTGTGTTGATTTCAGATCCTAATTTGCATTTTCAAAGGCACAGCCGTCACATTACAATTTCAAGCTAAATGTTCCCACTAGTTGAATATGGACCATGGTATGATTACTTGAGTGATTGTGCTTGATTACATTTGAATGAATTAAATCTAAGTGAGAGACAGGCCCGTAACTAGGATTACGGGGGGTTCGAAATCTGAAAAGTGGACCTTTTTCAAGGATTTTTTCGAGCGCGAAGGCGCGGAGGCGATATTTGAGTTAAACTTGGAGTAAACTATGCATTATCATGATTATAGACTCTATTTAGTATCTTTTGCGAGCACGAAGCTCAAAAACTGGGGTTTAATTGTGCATTATAGACCCTACTTTTAGTATCCACGAGCGCGAGCGCGAGCTGAAAAATTTTTAGGAATCTTAATGGCTTTTTTTTTTTATTTTTTTTTTATTTAGTTAATGATATTTAAAGGAATGCGAGCGCGAAGCGCGAGCCCAAATTTTTGAGATCAAATTGGAGTTCATTGTTGCCAATAAAGAGCCTATTTAGTGTCGCGAGCTGAAAGATTTGAGCCTTAAAAAACTCTTGTTTTTGCGATCCCATGTTGATTACATATAATCTTTTGCTTTGAATATTTTGTGGGCTGCAGGCCCATAGCCCACCCCAACTACCAAACACACTTACACCAATTTCTTTTTCAAGGTTTTGTCATTAAAGCAGAGGGGCATTGGGTCCAACCTTTTTTATATAACTTTATTGTTTGTTAATTTTTAAAGTGCGAGGTCGCATAGCGACCGAGCGCGGGGGAAAATTTGAGGATTTTAAAAGACAAAAAAAAAAAAAAAAAAGGGCACTTTTTAGTACTTAAGTGACACTTTTTTAAGAAATTTTCCCATTTGGACTTTAGAAAAGTATAAGGCCTCTTTTTAGTATAAAAAAGGTATTTTTTAAGCCAGAAAAGGGGCACTTTAGAGTGCATGAAAAAGTGGCGGGCACTGTGCCCCTGCTTCCCCCGTTTCCACTGCCCAATTGACCCCATTATCTCAAGCGCGAGTTAGAAAACTTTGAGCTCAAAATGTTAGTTTTATTGTGCATTATGGACCCTACTAAGTTCTTGCGAGCGCGAAGCGCGAGCCGAAAATTTGGATACTTTTAAAAGCATATGGAGTAATAAGGGGGCCCTTTTTAGTATTAAAGTGCCCCCTTTTTTAAACAGAAATTGTCCACGGAGACCTTTTCAACTTCTGAAAGGCCTCTTTTTTTAGTATATAGATGACACTTTTTGGTCATGAATATAGGGCACTTATATGGGTCGACGAAAGTATCTGTCCCCCTACCCCTACCCCCCCCCCAGTCCACCTCCTCTGCCACTAGGCCTTATTTCTGTTATATCATTCCTAACGTTGAAGATAACATCATTTAAAAATATAAAATAGAACACAAATGCAACGAAAACATTCCTGCGAAATGGTTAAGTGTTAATTCCGCGTAATTTTGTTCTGAAAAAAGATTATTCCCAATAAAAAGCTGCGAGCCGCGAAGCGCGTCGAAGATTTGCACACTGTAGGGGGACTGAAAGCAAAGTGTTTTATCTTCCTTTTCTTGCATTTATATTCAAAGATTCTGCTGCATTCAGCCAAAAAGTGGGGTTTATTTTATTTTTTATTTTTTTTGGTCAGAAGCGACCCTGCTCGCCTGCGGGGGGGGGGGGGGAGGGGGGTTCGTTCGAACCCTCGCAACCCCCCCCCCCTAGTACGGCCTGAGAGAGAAGAGAGGAGAAAATAGATTACGACTCGTTTTATTACTAAAAATCATTGATACGCTCATTTTGTAGATCTGCAAATTGTTATATTGTTGTCATACCTAATCATGTTTTTTTTTCTTCCAGATTTCAAGATCTAGTGAAATTGTTTGCATTATATAATCTAGCCTGGTTGTTGGAAGTTAGTCAGCTTAAAAGAAGGGAACTCACCTTCATAGCCTGTAGTAAAAATAAATGATATTATTTAAGATCTGTAAATATTTTGTACACATTAGATTATTTGCTTTCGCCTTCTTTACATTGAGTATACATTGAATGTTAATATTAGTCAGTTACTCAAAAATGAGTCAAAATGTTTTAATCTAATTCTGTTTATTCTCGATCGTATATATTATAATAATATAATATGTGATTTGTTTATTGCCGCACGTATCCACTCTGTAGAGTGCTCAAGGCGCATTGTCATATTAATTATTACCCGGCTTAGCTAGGGCTACCCCGAAGGCGCTCAGCAATTCAAGGAATTCTTCCTACAACGGGTACCCATTCACCTCACTTGGGTCAAGTACGCCGACTTATCCACTCGACCACACCACTCCATATACTTTCGCTTCGTCGACTGTATATGATTATAACTGTAGTTTAGCAAATATATGCTGTTGTTTTTTCGATTCTTATTAGTGCTGAGATGGATTTGTATATCAATTAGATTGGTACATGTTTGTCTCTTGTATTGTACAGATGTGAGTCAACCAAATATCCCATTATTTTGAAGTTGTGTTGTGAAAAGATAAATATTTAATCATGGTCATATATATTTCTGGCCAGAGTCATCCCCTAGCAACGTTGGTACCATTTCCATTGCGATCTTTACACGCCATGACGAATAACAGACACTCTTCAGAAGACAGCAAAATCTCACCGCGCCCAAGAGGACGGGTGAAAGAATAAACAAATTAAGAATTTATTGTTACGGCACAAAGACACAACAATATAATGTTATCCTCGTTTACACATTAACGAACCGCATACACACCACATTCTCACACAAACCCACATACACCCTCGAAACGCCACATATACAGACGCACAATCCTCATTCACACCCTCCACACAACTATTAACACACCGTCCCAACCTTCACACAACGCATCACAATATAACACCAAAAAACCGCCACTCACACTACACAGTCTGTTACAGTTAAATAATGTTATAAAGAATTACAACGTCAAAACTCTCGTTTGATGGTCTTGGATAACAAACATCAAAGGGAAAATTGTTATTGTGAATTCTTTATGTGGTGTGTGTGGGTGCGTGGTGATCGTGTGTGTGTGGAGGGAACTGTGTATGTGGTGGGTGTGTGTGGTGAGAGGGTGTTTATATGTGTACACGGTGTGATTCTGTCAACATTTTGTTTTGAATTTCATCCATTTGGCACAATTGAGGTTTGTAATGTCTCAGTAGATGTCATCTCCTGGCAAATGTTCGTACGATCTTCATTTGGATACTTGAGACGCATGACTGAATCGACCAGACAATCTTCAGAAGACGGTAATATCTCCTGCGCAAGGGTTGGTGTGAAGAATAACAAAATTGAGAATTATTTACATAGTGCAAGGACCAAAGTAACACACCCACACGTACCTCTAATTTACACATACAAAGCACATACACACCAAACAATCCACTCACCACACACTCCCCATAACACCTCCACACACACGTACACACGCACATACCCTATCTCATCCTACCAGCACATACACACCCACACCCTCATCAACACACACATACACACACTCCCCCTTCACACTCATAAACAATTGTTAGGGAATTACTACGTCCCAAAAATGCAGTGATGGTCTTGCTGAACAGGATGTCAAATAGGAACATTTTAATAGTGACTGTTAAGTGTGTGTGTGGGTGCGTGTGTAGATGGTGTGCGTGTGTGTTGGGAGGATGGGTGTGTGATTGTGTGTGTGTGTGTGTGTGGTTGTGTGTTGATGTGTATGTTGTGTGTTGTGGTGAGAAGGTGTGTGGGGGAAGTGTTTACACATTTCTGTCAACATTGCTTTTAATATTCAACCAGCCACTTTCGCAAAGCGAGACTTACCGTTTCAGAAGATCGTCTGTTATTCAGTCATGCGCGAAAGATCAAATGAAAATGGTATCCAACATTGCTAGAGGGATGACTTTACCAGAATATTATGAACCTGATTTATAAGTCAACTTTTCACAGCACACCTTTAAAATGAGGGGACACTTTACTTGACTCACTCTGATGAATAAACATATAATTATCTTTCTTTACACCAATTCTTAACGTGTTCATAAAAAATGGACATGAATGAAAGCGCCCGTAAAAAAAATGAAATCACAAAGTTGACTTTATTGAATTACCACAACTGGAAATTATTATATCATTCTTCTGTTAAAAAGGGGCAGTTATGGAATTCAGGCGATTTACATAACTTTACAGAGAGCGTTATTAAGCGATTATAAATTAAAGGCTAATTATTCTCTGCCTCGTTGTCTGTTGATGGGGGGGGGAAAACCTCTTTTCTAACCTTTGTTCATTCTTCTTGATTCCCCCCCCCAAAAAAAAAAAAAAAAAAAAAATAAATAAAAATAAATAAAATAAAAAACTTAAATAAATAAATAAATAAATTAATATGAAATAAATGAAATAAATTTTTAAAATATGCATTTAACTTCCAGCTAAGGGCACAAACTTTCCACTTAATGTATTCAAAACCTAGCTCTATGAAATATAGAAACAGCTTCTAAAGTTCATATTATGAGTTCATAGCTAAGGTTAAACAATAAAATTGCACAGCGACAAAAATAAGATTCGTACATCAAAGTGAAACACAGAGTACAGTTATTATCTGTAAAGAGTTTATATATTCAAATCCACATGACAACGTTATGGGAACATTATAAATATAATTTTACAGTATACGAATATTAAAATTTTCATAGCCACAATTTCAAATAGTCCCGTTAATACAATTATCATGATCTTTAATCTGTGAAAACATCTAAACTCATGTCAATAATATTTTGTATAGGATTGTTACCAGATGAAATAAACCATGTCACATTAATGTATATACATGACTCTGTGTGAAGTATTTTGTGTCAAATTAATAATGGAGTAGAAACAGAATCGTTAAAACTGCCTATTCAAAAAAAAAAAGAATGAGTAGAGAAAAATTGAGTTAAAATAATCCTGGCTTTGTTTCTGCGACGACGTTTGCCTGGATCAAAAGCTCAGGATTATTTTGACTCCAAATATTATGCAAGAGCTTCTAAAAAGAGGGAATACCACAAGCCACTGATATGCATCATAACATGTGAAAAAGAAGACTTTTCACAAAAGTGATTATTGTACTACTTTTGAGGAAAAAAAAGGTTTAAATATTTCAAATCTGCTTTTAACAAATGTTTGAATTTATATTCGAACTTGGTGAACAGTATCTCTTACTGAAGATATCATAATATATGACAATATTTAGTAAATTTTTGTTTGTTTTGATTATTAAATTAATTTTATATTTTGATTCTAGTATCAAAGTCTTAATTGCTTTAATTTCAAACACATGTTTGCTATGAAATAAAGGTTATTTTTTACAGTTATTTTTTAACTACCATTAAAAAAAAAAACTGACACTTGTGAATGTTTCTCCAGTGTAAACAATTTATATACAAAAAAATCTTTCTAAGCCAGTTTTTAAAAACCCATAGATGACAAAATTTTTTTTTTAAGTAAAGATAGATGGAATAACATAATTCAACAAAAGATTGACTTTTAATTTATTTGAATTATCTATTTACTGCTTCCAGTATAGTATAAGATGTTTTGAATCCCCAAGTAAAATAAAGAGACTTTTTATTTGGCACATTAGGGGAAAATGAAACACTTGAACTTGCTTTTTTCAAGTGCTTATGGGAAAAAATTTATGTTAAAAGGAATTTTTTATTTTTAATACAACAGATAATGTTCGATCATTTTACAAATCAGCTCTACTTCTTAATACTTATCTTATAAATAATGACATGCCATCATTATATATGTCCAGTCTCATCTATAGTTATAATGGTAATGGAAACTATTGCACAAATCATGAAACTACAAAGATTACGTTTGTTAAGCGTTCTTATTTTTCTCAAAGTACACATACTTTTTTAATGAACAAAAATACAAGTCAAGATTCAAAGATTGTATATTAATTATAGTAGATACCGACGATTCATATCTTCTAAAAAGAAAAAAAAAAAAACTCTGAAACTACAAAAAACTTTGATTTAAATGCTATAGTAGGTAACAGAATTTTTGATATTCTATACTAGTTACGATAAAAATGACCTTTACAGGAACCGACATGTTGAAAAATCCTTTGTACAGAGTTAAGTACAAAAAAAATTACCCATCATTTTAAAGAACAATTTAATAATAGCAAGCTTCATGATAAGTATGTATTGGTCATCCTCCCAGAACAGGCACCCACAAAACACAATTCATAATAACCATTCCCCTTCTCTAAATACGGTGAAGCAATATTAGTTTGTTATTAGCTATCGATATTTGTTATTACTTATACTATACGTATCGACATAGATGTTGAATACTACTTCACTGAATGTTGCATTTACATTCCTAAATGCAATCTATTTATGTATTTTAAGAGGGTTAAAGTTGTAGAAAGATGTGCTGTGTGAGTGTGTGTGCTGAGTGTGTAGTCGTGTGATGTCGTGTGTGTGTGTGTGGCGTTGTAAGTTTGTCTGTGTAGTGCACTAAGTAATAATTTCTCTTTTTTTTTTTTTTATTCTTAACCCATGCCACTTTGGCGCAAGCTGATATTTTGTAGTCGTCTGAATATTATGTTATTCAGTCATGTGTGCAAGATCAAATGAAAAGAGGTATAACAGATGATGGTGAGGATGACTCTACCAATACATATCTGAAACCTATGATTAAATTTTCGTCTTTTTACAAGAAACTTCAAAATGAGATATTTTTTGACTCGCCCTGTATAATCACTACATTAATATAAATGAACGTCTTTATTGTATAGAACTTGAGAACCTATCACATATGAAAATTATCAAGTATATTTCTATACATCTAATGTATAAGCAATCTCATTTAAAAAAAAAAAAAAAAAAAAAAAAAAAAAAAGTTAAAACTATGGAAGAGTAGATTTCACGAATTCACGCAGCAGAAATGAAAGACAATGGAATTCTTCATCACAATCATATATACACTGCATCTACATTAGCAAATTCGTCATCACTTCTCAGTAGTCTATCAATATAATCCACTACAGTTGATATTTACAGATAAAAAAAACAAAACAAAGAGATTTTAACAAAATTCAAATCAAAAGCAGGCCCTAATGTAACAATATTTTGGTTGCAAGGCATATTAATAACTACTATCATAATGACTCTTTCTCTTCCAATTAATTTTGGAAAATATTCCCTCTGCGAGCATGAATTTACCATCGTATTGTGAGTACGTATACATTCAACAGAGGGTAATTTTATGTGCCAATAGAGGGTGCTATTCCAGTTCATTATCTGTTTGTGTGAATAAATGAGACGCAAAGCTAAAACATCAATATGCACATATGAGAAAAAAATTTGAAATAACTAACTTATCAATTTATCCCCCCAAAATGATATATCATATTATCTTATAGTGGATTGTATATGCATTTAGATGCTTAAGGGGGGGGGGGGGTTTTAGCGAATTGTTACATTCTATGGCTCATTATCGTTGAAGAAATGAAAAAATAAACCCTCAAACCATATTCAATAAGAGGTTATTATCTAGGAAGCTTGTGGACGGAAGAAAAAAATCACAAAAATGCCTATCAGCATAATTTATGCAAATACCCTTTTTCCCCAAAAAGATCTATGACCTTTTTCCTTTTATATTTATTGTTTTTTTTAGCTATATATTTCATAAATTATTACCAGAAAACTATAACTTAATTTTAAAATGTCTAATCCATACCATTCCCCAGAGACACATTCCATCAATAAGCATGCAAAGTTTAAACAGCAACAACATTCCATTCTGAGATATTTTTGTTTTGCAAAAAAAAAGTGCTAATTTGCATAAATTATGCAATTAGTTTTTGGATTTTTTTTTTTTTCCATAAGATTCCTCTGATACATACTCTCCTCTACGATATATGATTTTGAATTATTTCTTTTCATTTTCTTCAGAAATGAGCCTAGAAGTGTGTTAACAATTTGCCTATAACACCCCCCCCCACCCCATTAAATCTGGGTAACGTCTTGGTAAGATTCACCAATATCCATAATATTAGTCTCTTTTCTGAATACCGTAACTATAAAATAGTTTTAATATTCATATATGAATGAAGCGAAATGTTCAAAACAACATTTAACAAGCACAAGTAGACACCCAATGGTAACCCAATTTTAACACATTGACATTTTTGTTGAAAAATTTATGTTTGAGATTGACCTAATATTAATACAAACTTTAACACACAAAATAATGATGTTCAAGAAGATATGTGAAACCTGTACATGAATATTCGTAAAGGTTTCATTCTTTATACTAGGTCACTTTTTGAAAAGATAAAGGAGATCATTTTTTACAGATAGATGATATTTTTTATACAGCTAGTTCACTTTCACTCTAGTTCAATTCAATATCTTCAGAGTATTCTGACCCCCTCTACTCATACCCTAAAAATACATTAATTTTCGACAAACCATACATATTTCCACAGTGATACAAAATTATGACAGTTGCTTTGCATTTCATGCCAAACTGCGAATA
Organism: Paracentrotus lividus; assembly: GCA_940671915.1. NCBI lineage: Eukaryota > Metazoa > Echinodermata > Echinoidea > Camarodonta > Echinidae > Paracentrotus > Paracentrotus lividus. The sequence goes on from CALNVZ010001721.1 coordinate 1,631,931, forward strand.
AGAGCAATTAGTTATATGGTTATACAAGCTAATATGATATTTCTTGGTACATGCTAGATATTCTCAATTAATATAATTGGACATGCAGGCGCAAATCAATTAAAATAACAAACGACATTAAACCTCATTTATCAATAGCATGGATACATTTCTAACTTGTTATACAAGAATGATCAATATCGCCAAAATTTTAAAATCAAACAAACACATTTTTTTATTACAAGAGACATTGACAAAACAACCTTCAATTCAAATGTTCCTTCAAGGAGAATGATATTAGAAAAGAATCATTCTAGAAGAAAATTGCACTGTTAAAATTTCTTCCTTTGAAAAACAGAAAGGTTTCTTTGGATTTTAGGGGCTCAAGAAAACCTGTAATCGTACTGCTACATTGCAGTAGAAGGTTACAGAAATGGTAATTGGCCTGATGGGTATAGAAATTTAAAAAATTTCTCTGTACTAAAGGCCACTTTTTTCCTTTTTAAAACTTTGCAGAAAATTTTCCGTGTAAAAAATATATATAGGATGGTATTTTGTCATAAAAATACAGATGATTCTTGGACTTTTGGGTGTTTTTATAAGTTTAAATTCTCTGTTTGTTTTTTTTAACAGTGTGGGGCCACTTCAAAAGAGACGTAACTCTATTAGGCACTATTAACCAAAATATATTATTATATTGAAAGAAAAAGTTCATCCAAAATTGGATCTAGAAAAAAAGAGTTGTTAAAATTGTGAAAGTCTTGTCATGCTTTTTATGGATCCTCAAATTTCAAAAATTGTGTCAACGTGCCAGGCTGTTTTGTGGATAACTCTTGTTTTGTATACATATTTCCGTATACATATTTCATATATATGAAAATATATATATACATTGTATATATATATAGTCGAAATAAAAACAAGAGGAGATTGGCGTTTGCTGAAAAACACTCTATTTTGCCAAGCTTTCGGCTAAAGCCTTCTTCAAGGGCTGAGTTTCTGTACTTGTTGTGTTACGGTGTAGTGTTTGATTAAAGTGTTGATTAAATCGAACACTACATAGTAACACAACAAGTACAGAAAGTCAGCCCTGAGGAAGGCTTTAGCCGAAAGCTTGGCAAAATAGAGTGGTTTTTTTCAGCAGTTTTTCCTCTTGTCTTTATTCGACTACATTTTCAACAAGAAGCATAGCCATGTAAAGGAGAATGAAACCCTAGGATTCAGGTGAATTGTATGAAATAAAAAAAAATCAAAGAAACATATTAAAGAAGTTGAGAACAATTGAATAAATAATTAGAAAGTTATGTGCATTTGAATGTTGTGATCACTAACGCTATGGAGATCCTCACACTGGCAACAGGCCCAAGATGTGTGATGTCACACATGAACAACTCTCCCACATGACATACAAAAAAAATACCAAAAATTCTTCTGTTTCCTCAATCTAATGGTAGTACAGACTCTTCACACATGATTATATTTTGTGAACTTGTATTACACGTCCTCCGTGAAAAGAATCTCAGATCTTTTAACGGAATTAATAAAAAGACAATTGAGTGAAATATGTACAAAATAATGGGGAAGTTGTTCATGTATGACATCACACATCTGGCCCGTGCCAATGTGAGGATCCCATAGTAGTAGTGATCAAACATTCAAATGCTCATTAATTCTTATTATTCATTCATTTTTCTCAATTTTCATTGATCAGCTTCTTTGATTATCCTGTTTTTGTACAATTTAATGAATTCCTAGGGTTCCTTCCCTTTAAAGAGTAGTTCCCTTCTCACATATATATAATCTATATATACATGTCATGTCCAAAAAGTTGAGTCTCATCGCACTTATATATATATACATATATATAATATACACAGTAACACAACAAGTACGGAAACTCAGCCCTGAAGAGCTTTACATAGCCGAAAGCTTGCCAAATAGAGTGGTCTAAGCAACGTCAATCTCCTCTTGTTTTTATTTTTTTTGGCTTCAATTTCGTACAAGAAGCAGTGCCATGTTAAAAGTAGTTCCCTTCTCACATATATTGCCCTTTTATTTCTCATATCCTGATTGCCTCCTTCTGACCTTGACATAAATTGTGTGAATATGTTTCCCATGACATTATGTAGAGTTCGGTAAGGGGGTTAGATGCACTTTGAAAATTGCAGAAATCTGTAAATTTTACTCTTTCCCTAATATTGATTTTTTTTCCTTGGGTTTGATTGGAATCAAGCTCACCATTTATACAATTTACAAAAGCAGGAACAAATCATTTCATATTAAGACCAAAAACAACAATAAGATAACAAGGTTAGTTTGTTTGTGAATCGGTGTAAGCGCTGAAGCTTAATATGGTCATGCATCATTTTTTGACACCAGCAATGAACTAATTTTGATAATAAAATATATCCTAGCTACATTAGTATGCATTACAAGCAGCACAATAGGTTAACCCTATTCTGACTGGGCTTTCAAGAGGAGTTTTGACTGGGGGGGGGCAGTCGATTTGACCCCCCCCCCCCTGAGATCTCAGCTGCGATGGTCCGATAGCTGCGAAATTGCGCGAGGTCGCTGCACATGTAAAGGGTGTCGCTGTTGTTTTTTTTTTGAAAAAAAATTTCACATATTTAATTTTTTCTAATTTATGCATACTCATGTATGCAAATAGATGCTTTTTTATTAAATCGTTAATATTTCATTAATAAATAAAGTTATGAAGCCAATTTTTTTCTATAAGTGCTAGTAGCAATGTCAACAGTATCGAATTGACAAATTCAGAAATTTCAAATAATTCTTTGTATTCTATTGTTTTGTGAATTTCTTATGTGTTCAATTGTTTTTATCTTATGTATTTCTTTGTTTCTGTAATTGTTATGCTTGAGAAATGTGTTTTGATCAATATATAAAGACTAATTTAATTAATCAAAATGCTCAGAAGGCACAATTATCAGTGTTATAAAGCAATTTACGAAAAGCAGTATTTTGTATATAAACACATGCAAAATGAAAATTATCGTTCAATTTTGGCCTGACATGCGATTACATAATGTTGCGTAACGCGACAACGGAGTGTCCGATTTTTCGAACTTGTTGTCAAAAGTTGCGGGACACTTGGGAAAAAAAAGTCATAGAGCGCCTCGTTGCGATTTGCAGCGGTTGCGCGGCAGTAAACCACGTAATGATGTATAGGTGTGCTTTGGAAATATTAGGGTTTTATTTATTAATATGTGTAGGTATAGAAAATAATCAAATCAAATGTGTGGTAAAAACAATTTTGACAATTGATAAAAATAAACAATAAACAAAGAAACACTTGGGTAAGTAAACACCAAAAACCAGAGGGAAAAAATAAACACTCACCTAAGTGGAGGGTTTATGTCTCGCTCTTCTGGGCATTAAGAAAAATAGACTCAAAAATGAAAATACATCATATTGGAACAATACTATAACCCTTAATACTCTCAAGACCACAAACCCATGTGGAAGATTTTTGTTATTGAAGATTGAGAAAGATCTAACTTGGCATGAAGAGAAAAGACTGTAAAAGAGACTTAAAGTCGATGAGAAATCTGAAGCTCCCTATCATATAATGCATGTCATTTATACTTTGCAGTTCTGCATTTTCTATCATACACAGTAGGTACCAACATGGCAAAGTTTTCTTTTGACTGCTTTGTCAGGCAAGCACAATACAAGATAAAATGTACCATAAATATACCTAATGAAACAGAGTTAATATAGTCAGACTCTCTCTTACAACATCTTATGGCACTTTAACATCTACTATAAAATCAGCTTCTGTGATTGCAATTTAAAAACAAAATTAAAAAAGTACTTCACACCCCACGTAAACAGAAACTTTTATCAAAATATATACATCTATAAAAAGTATAGTTTACTCTCTATATAATATGTACAAAAAGGCTTTTGAAGTGGATATAAATATACACACATCATCAATTTCTGTTTAGTTGAAGTATGCATGATTCAAATGAATTTGACACTCATAATCCAATATTTCCCAACTTTCATATTTCCCAAACGATTCATTAAGAATGACAACACCTTCAGCACAGTCATGACAATGTAATGTTCCTAACACTTTTTCTTTGAGGCAATGATAACAACTAAACATTGCTTGTTGAAGTAGCATCCAAAGTTACCTTGGGGACATAACCATAAAGAAACGTCGCTGAAATGACAAACCCGGCTCCGATGAAAAAATAGCTGAGGAAATGAAAGGGGAAATAAAGGGTATGTAAACAAAATGAATTAATTTTTGAGCTACAACAAAAATATGTACTCTACCATACAGGGAAAGTCTGAAAAATTAAGAAACTCTAGCTTGTCAGAGTTTACTCATCAACGCTCGTTTATGCATCTTTAAATAAGGTAGAAAAGCATGACATGTTCTTTTCTTTATATTACATCTTTAACACGATATTAAATTCCAGGCAATTCAAATATTTGGTATTGTCAGAAACCTAATTGCATGAACTGGATTTAGCTTGAGCTGATGGTCAAACATTTTTATAAGTTATATCATAAAAAAATATATTCTAAACTCATTTCTCACCTCGATGGAGTGAAATCATGAAGTAGATAATATGAGATCAAGGTTGATAAGATGATTGATAATGATGTCGCAAATCCTTTCAATATATTATCTGCATATTTGATGACCGCCGCTATGATCAGACCACCAATTGCCTGCAACAGAGTATAGTGATTAATACAAGGAAAATATGTGATCTGGTTGGCTGAATTTGCATCATGTGACCTTCTGTGTTATATTGTACAATTTGACCTTTTTTTCTGCATATTTGATGACAGCCGCTATGATGAGACCACCGAGTGCCTCAAAATAGAGTATAGTAAGTGATGAAAGGAAAATTATGATTGGCTAAATTTACATCATGTGACCTACATTAACTGTGCTATATTGTACGATTGGACCTATTAATTTGCATATTTGATGACAGAGACATTGATGAGACTACCAAGGAACTAAACAGATTATAACATACAAAAAGTGATTCAAAGTTAATAAATCTCACAAAATATTTCTTTGATATTACAGTTCATTGCTGGACATTAAAACACATTTTCCTTTAACACCAGTAGATAAAAAACACAATAAAACACACAAAAACACAACAGACAAACCAAAAGACACACACACAAACATATAAGCAGACAGTACTAACCTGTAATAATACTACACTCCATGTAACCATTGTATAACCTTGAAGAAAGCCATTTTCTGCAACCTTCGCACCATCTTTCCCTATAACACCGCCTAGACCAAAGATAACTCCAAAGAAAGCTATAGCAACAAACAAAGAAAGAAGAAAAAAGAAAATGTTTAATAATTATCATACACTAATGCATAATAGGAGTAAATAAAAAACGTATTAATTAAACACTTATAGATTTTTTTGGAAAAAAAAATGCAGATTTTTAAGTACAGAGAGATATTGGTTGAATATAGTTGTTATTGACATTGAGGGGGGATGCAAAATTAAACCAAAACTGAGGGACATATGGTTCATGTGAGTATTTATTGAGAGGATTAAACACTTAATTTATTTGAAATGTAAATGCCGAAAAAAATATTAGACAAAATAAATCTAAAATTCACATGGTATACAATTTCATAAGGGGAATTAAATACAGATCCAGAAATGAACTGCTTTTTTAAAGGCCATTAAATGATGTAATAAATTGGTACGCAAACCTCAAATGTAAGAACATCATAGGCCTATACTGATTAAAAAAACAGTCAGCAAAGGGGTTATTGATAATTTTATACAATATACCATATAAAAAATCATTGTCATTCTATTCTATTTTTCTATTTTCTATTATTCTAATAGTCAATCAAAGACAGTCTGCACCGATTCTTAGGATCCCAGATCTGCTTTAGTGGGAAATCAGCCGAAGTTTTAAACTTCATAAATGCTGAGGTACAGTATCTACAAAATTAGAGAGAATTATAAAGTAGCTATTTATGTTCGTTATCTACTCCCATCACTAAGATTTATGCTGAATGTCCACACTCTGCTTAAGACCCAGCTAGACTCACTAGACATCTTGACAGACAGATACGTCAAGAAATGGTTAGGAATTCCCAGTAGAGGAGCCAATATTGCTCTAGTTCACCTTCAACAAGGCCTGGCTATCCCCTGCTTTCCCGATGTGTACTGGAAAGCACACTGTGCATCATACTCATGATCTAGATTGATGGCAGATGATATAGTTAACAAAGCACTAGACTCTACCTTGGAAGACGAGTCTAAGTGGTCAGAAAAACAATCAACTGTATCTGTCTGTCAAGAGGTCTATACCAAACCCCTAGCCCAAACCGATGTAAACACCGGTTCTTGGGAATTCGACAAAGAGGAAGATATTTTTACTTATTGGAAAAATATAATTAGCCCATTGCTAATTCAAAGTAAATTCACTGAACTGTTAACTGTCCAGAACGAAAATTTGACCTGGAAGTCAATTATGTACAACCTACCTAGAAGAGTGCTAAGTTTCGCAGTAAACTCGTGTATAGATTTCCTCCCCTCATATTCTAATCTACATCGTTGGTGGCAAATGTCTGAGCGGCAAATACCCATTCTGCCCCAACACCACAGGAACACTCCATCATATTCTGGCTTTCTGTCCAAAACTACTTGAACGATATACTTGGCGCCACAACGGAATATTGAAAGCAATACACCAAGCTATATCCAACAAAGGCATAGGTAACTTTAAAGTATACTGTGACCTAGAGGGCTACTCCATTGCCGGAGGAACGATCCCCCTATATAATCGTAACCAACCAACGCCCCAATTTGGAAACTGTTTGGGAAGATTTAAAGAAGATTTTCTTCCTAGAACTTACAGTGCCATTCGAAACAAATGTAGAAGCTGCGCATCAAAGAAAGGTTGACAGGTATGAAGCTCTTGTTCGGGACATACAAGAATCCCAATATACCGTTATATTTGAAGCGTTAGAAGTGGGACAGAGGGGTCAAATTGACAAAACAAACAAACAGAGACTAAAACGTGTAATAGATGAATGTAAATGTAACATGAGACACAAAGATCTTGTACAACAATTGAGTAGACAGGCCCTCTTAGCCGCGTTTGTAATATTCTACAGCAGAAAAGAGCAGGTATGGGAATGCCCCCTATACATTTCACTATGATCATGGTTTATAGGCCAATATCTTCATGTTCTTAAAGACGAAGTCGAAAGGCCATTAACCCTTTGCCGTAACTAGTGGATCATAGTAGAACATGACATTGTAGTTTAAAATTAACGATCCTCTATTCTGATTGTCTATCATTATTCATTAAAGTACGCAATCTATATCTATTATTTAAACATTAATGATGTACGACTATCACGATTTTAATAGTATCTATTGATTTGTATAACTATTTAGTTCTTAAAGTGTCCTTTGAAATGCATAACACTGTACCCTAATTAGCAAAAAACAATCTAAAATCAAAAACTTATGTTATGATTATAAATTTGTCTTATAACAACACGATGTTACATGATTATAATATTCCTCAGGTGTTGATAATACCACCTACTTCTACACAATTAAGATAATAAGACTCAATTAATATTGAAAATACACAATATTGTAACCTACAAATATAAATTATAAAGGTAGGAAATATAGTTATACATTATCAAGTTTACAATCGATTTACATTGTTTATTCTACTATAGTAAATGGTGGTCATATTTTATGATCTGTGATTGGTTGCAAGCGTGTCACGTGTCGTGCAACATTTTGGTATAGTAAATAGTGGTAGTATTTTACGAGCTGTGATTGGTTGAAAGGGTGTCACGTGTCGTTCAACATTCTGGTATGTTTAACGCTTTTTTGCTATGTTGAACGTTTTTTTGCTATGTTGAACGTTTTTTTGTTATGTTGAACGGTTTTATCCTGTGTTAGAATGAATGGCGAAATTGATTGCTTTGTTGCGCTAGCGCGTAATAACAGTAAAATGGTGCGCACAACAATAGATACGCGGAGCAACAATATACGTCACAATAGCTTAATTAGCACCAAAAGTTTGGCAAACATTGGCAAAGATAAAACCAGTTTAGGCAAGGTCAAATATCTAGGGGTCTATTTACTATAATAAATAGTGCATGCTCTATTAATGCAACATTACTAACTATGTGAACTCCAAATACTAAATTATCTCTTGTGCACATCTGTTTCAACTCGGCCTACGGCCTCGGTGAAATAAATGTGCCCTCGGGATAATTTAGTATTTGTCGTGCACATAACCTAGTATGTTGCATGGTAGAGCATGCATTACTTATATAATATACGTTATACTGTTTTAACGAATCCATCTATGACTACATTATTGATTTTGTTTTACCTATCTATTCATTTCTCGTAACCATTGCATACCTGCCAATTGCTTATTTAGCAAATGGACGTGGGATATATTGCAAACAGCTTTCTTTGTATGACACGTCTTTATCTTTTTGTTCATGTATGTTATTTGTTGTGTATGTATTATTGTATTCTACTTTTCTTGAATACAGAAATGATTTCAACAACAATTATTTTTGTATGGAACCTTGTTCTCGCTCATATTTGACCATGCACATCACATATCCCTCTTTACTTGATCATAATGAAACAACGTAAAAAATGCTACTCAATAGAAATCTTAGACGAAACCTTAACAATGCAAAGCTATTTGCAAGTTTCCCCCTATTCTGATGTGTTGACAACCAGTAAACATACATCATCCTATACCAATTCGTTTATGATATGGAATATTATAGGTACGTGTTTTTATCCATGAGTCTGTTGTAGAAACAAGGTGATAGGACTGGTATAATACTAACCTAACTGTATATTCCTAAGCCACAGTGACTGTTTTGTGCCTTTTAAGATCTTCTCAAAATAGACTCCTGCAAACCCACTGGAGAAGCAAGCTGATAGGACAGCTATTAGACCAATCACCTCTGATGACATGGAATGTTCTTCTTCTGTTTTGGGTTTGCTGTCTGAAGGCCACTGTGAATTAATGAGACAAGAAAAACATAAACACTGATTGGCCTACTGTAAGCAATTTCAAGGAACACTGTTTACATGCATGTGGTTTGTTTGCCAGTCGGCTCATTCTCCAATTAGCACAATAGTACACACCAATTAGCACTAATATTTTGGTTGGGTTTATTGACATGTTGGATGGTTGGTTGGGCTTGTTTATTAACATGGATTGTTGGTTGGGCTAGTTATTGACACATATTGTTTGTTAGGCTTGATTGTTGTCACAGATATTTGGTTGGGCACAATCACTGACATTGAGTTATTATATAAATAGTTGGTTATTGTCTTAATGGGATTGCTTACTTCAATGGTTGGATGGTTTGGTTTATTTTTTTCCTTTTCAGAAAGTAATACAATTAAGATGTTGTGTGGGCTTGTTTTGTTTTGTTTTCATTTTCCCCCTTCTGTTACAGAATTATTCTCATATCCCAAATCCCCCAAGGGGTAAAATGTCCAAGAGCGGCATGAATGAAGGTGGGGTCAGGCTGGGGTCAGGCTGGGATAATCAGATCTTGTGTAAGGAGACACTGGGCCTACTGGGTAGAGCACCATTCCCCCCCCCCAAAAAAAAAGTGGGCCCTTTGCATTATAACTTTAATGCAAGAGGGCCCCATGGTATCATAACCTGTGTCTGTTGAGTACCCATTTTTGATGTGTAACCATGGAAACACAGCCTGTCACCTTCCCTTGATTATAATTTAGTAATATTATCTCTCATTTCGAACAGGATTTATATTAACGTGGAAAAAAAATTGGTATGAAATGATAAACATAATATCTTGATGTCTTAATTGTTATTGTCAACTATATACAGCTCAGGAAAAACTTACTATATCAAGCTCTTTTTCACAAGGGGTTCAGTGTTTTGAACCTTGTGAATGAAATCAAAGACAGATTGCAGGAACACAAGCCAGTCAACAAAATAGATTTGAGTTCCATCATTGATTTTATTCTGATGACCGCTGGGCTGAAAAGCTGCTCTTTAAAGACATTTTTTCTTATTTTCAAATTTATAGGCAACAGCCTCTTCTTTGAACGACATTCTGTTATTAAAAAATTCTGATTTCTATTCATGCTTTAAAATTTATCTTATAAGTGTATATCAAACGTGTGGTGTTAGGTGTTATCGTAAGGGTGGTATCTCACTTCGCGGAGACGTCTCCGCGACCGATAAAAAGTATTAGAGACATCTCTGATACTTTATTCTGTCACCGAGATGTCTCAGGGACGTTTCCGCGACGTCTCCGCTACGATTTTAACAAACTGCCTCAAAGCAGTTTCAAAGAAACGTGTAAAAGTAGTTTCCGCGAACTCATGAAACGTCGCAGGGACTAAGGAGACTTCTCCGCGACATCTCTGTGACAAGTTTCAAAACCGTCTCAAAGTAGTTTCAAAGTAGTTTCCGCCAAGTGAGATACCACCCTAAGCCTGTTTCATTTTTATGTCCTGCATTGCATAATGTAACAAAATCTGTCCCCAGCTACCTGTATGTTATAAGCTTCACAGAAACATTAAGTTGCTGGTACAATCAAGTTTCTTGAGATTTTTTTGAGAATGCATTTTGAGAATTAAAGGGAGAGGCTATCTTGAAATTTAATTTGTTTTAAAAGGAGCAGGGAAATGAAGGACATACATGCAAATCAGTTAAAGTAGATGAAAATTCATTGTTTGATAAAGTTCTACATGTTTAAAGTTAAGCATATTAAACTTAATTCCATACATGTACATTGGTCTTTGCATAGTTCCCATTGAAGAAATAGACACAGATTTTAGAGAGGCAGGTTTACAAGCATGTGTTTGATCTGCCTAATTCCATAATATATTTCTTAATCAATTTTATTTCATAGAATCTACTATGATGCTACAAAATCAAAATTTTATTATCATACATGTCTTCAAAACTTTCACTTATATTTTTCTGTTGATGCTTTTATTGAAACTGAATTAATTTCAGAGTAGATTTCCCCTTAAAACTAATAGTAAATTACAATGTTAACACAAAAGGTCATTACATGTGCACAGATAGATCATCCCAACAACCCATTTAGCTTTTATGATTCCTTTATTCATTTTGTAAACAAAATAATTATACATTTTATCTACATTCATTGTAAATGCCTTTAAAGTTTTGGTAATAAAACTTGGAAATAGACGGAATCAAATTTTGCTTGTTCAGTGTTCTCTGTTTGAAAACATATTTGATATTTGAGTTAGCATCAGCTATAAACATTGTACACTGCATTTGTGAATTCGGGCAAGTGCCAAAACAGCAGATAATATAAATCCATGGTTTATTTAGGTTTGAGACCATGGACAGAGATTGTCTGCTGTTTAAAGATAATCTAGAGTAGACTGTAGTAGTCATGATGAAATAAATCAAAACATTCTTGTTCATACCAGAATCTCAAGCATAGGAAATAAATACTACACACCAAAGGAATTTACAGAAAATTGCGTATTTGCTGAGAATAGAGCAAAATAAGCATGATTTCTGTATCTGGACGGCCCGTCCAAGCACATGCGTGATTAACACGGCCATGTGATAAGTCTATGGGTACATCATGTGGACGCAATTCGCACCGGATCTGTGTGTGTATGTTGTGCATGACTTGTGGCGATAAAGCGATCTACTCCAAGTCTTAATTTGACGGACTGTTTCAATATTTTTTAAACATTTCTTCTGAATTCATTATCGAAACGTGAATATAATCTTGTGTAGGCATATGTATATGTTAATGGAACAATGTGAGGACATATCTAACAGATTTATCTCAAATTATTTTGGCTGTAAGAACTTAAGCTTGGCTTTAACACAGTGGAGAAATATGGCCTAGGCTAAAACTGTACCACATCCTTGAATTTGGGCTAAAATTTGGACAAAATTCTACGTTTGATGATAAAAACTGAAAATTGACCTACTTGAACGAGTGCTACTCCGGCCATGAGAAGAATTAAAGAGATCCATTTGGCTGCATTGAGCTGCTTGCCTAGCATGAACACTGAGAACATTGCTGTAGTAAGAATCTTCAGTTGATAAGTGACCTGTTAAAGAGAGAGAGAGAGAGAGAGAAAGAGAAGAATTAAAGATACCTATTTAGCTGCATTGAACTGCTTGCCTAACATAGACACTGATAACATTGCTGTGGTAAGAATCTTCAGTTGATGACCTGTTAGAAAGGGAGAGAAAGAGAGAAAGATAGAGAGAAGAGAATCAAAGATATCCATTTAGCTGCATTTAACTGCTTGCCTATAACAACTGAAAACATTGCTGTAGTAAGAATCTCCAGTTGATGACCTGTTAGAGAGAAATAGAGTGTGAGGGAGACAGAGAGAGAGAGAGAGAAGAGAATTAAAGATATCCATTTAGCTGCATTTAACTGTTTGCCTAACATGTACACTGAGAACATTCCTCTAGTATGAATCCTCAGTTGATAGGTGACCTGTTTGGAAAGAGAAAAGAGAGAAAAATTAAAGATTTCCACTCCAGGGGGTAACTGTCCTCGAGGGGGGGGGGGGGATTTTCCTTGGGGGTAATTGTTCTCTTGAGTAATTGCTTGGGGGTAAATATATGCAGGTAATTGTCTAGGGTAAATATCGGGGGGGGGGGTAGGGTGTAATTGTCCCTGGGGTAATTGTGTGGGTTTAATATCTGAGAATTTATTTTCCTTGGGTTAGTTGTCCGGGAGGGGGGGGGGGTGATGCCACAGCGGGTAGTAGTCCTATAACCTCATTTTCTACATTAAGCTTCTTACAGAATTCAGTGTGTAACATATCTCTTTATGCAGTGCTCACAACACTTCAGTGCAACGGCATAGAGAGTTGAATGTCATAGATAGTTGATTGTTGCACTTATGACCATTGTGGTACATATTCATTTGTTTTTTGCCCCTCATATTTAATTTAAGGATGAAATAATCTTTTACATAAAGCAACAGAAAAGATGAATTCGTAGTAATTATGTTCATACATAAATAGGTACCATCTCTCTATTTAAAGATATCAATATCATACTAGGTCAATAAAATGACAAATAATATTTGAAAAAATGGTTTAAGAGTGAATAAATATATAGTGGTGAAATAAGGAGGAAAGGCTAATTCAGTACGACATATATAATTTTGTATTATTGCATGAGCTACATGTAGACTTTATCATTTCAATTTCTTGATTAGAAATATGCTCTCAGTCATGACATAGAAAATTAATCAATAGAACATAGCAACCATGCATACAAAACAGGGCCCCGTTGTATAGAATTAATTGATCACCCTTTCAAGTTTTTTTTTTCATTTTAAAAGTGCAATTTCTTGATTAAAAACATGCCCTCAATCAAGCCACAGAAAGTAATAAAAAGCATAGTAATCTGGCTTGCAGTACAAACAGGTCCTCATTAGGCGATGCTTCACTAGGTCGAGGTAGACTAATAGTGCGCTGCTAGGTGGGTTAAGGGGGGAAACTCATTATCAGTCACGAGTGAAAATGATACTGCACTAGCCCGAGCTGAATTTTGAGATACGATTTTACACCCTGACCTTGAGTTTGCAGAATATATTGATGTGTGCATAATGGGATCAAGCTTCCAAGCTAGTGCAGCACTATGTCAAGGCAAAACTGCAAAACTAGCCAAACTAGAACATTGGGCCGAGATTTCGCGAAATTTAGCAAGCTGTTCTAGAGAAAAAGCCAGATATTCTCTGATCGGACTAATTCATCAGATCAGAAATAGGGCGCTATTTGTCAAGCTTGAGCTCTAGTAGCACTGTTTAAAATTGAACGCTCTAATACAAGCAAAAGGTCATATAGGTCTGGCACCTGTTGTATTTAAAATCAGCTCCTAATTAAAATATAGATTTTTCTTTTGAGTATCATTGATTTTCTACATTTTGAACAAAACATTTCAGGTTTCAATATATTTTTAGCCAAAATGTGGTTTCCATTGAATTGCTATAACATTAAAAGGCATGATTTTAAACAAACCGTTGTGTAAAAATCATACTACATGTAATATGCTGACATCCTCTCTTTTAATGTAAATTCTATTACTCCAACAGACCTTTTCAGACCTAAACCTTTTAAATTTGTTATCATGCCACATATTTCCTTATCTTGATCCTTTCTTTCTCTTTTTCCATATGACTACATCATCGGTATTCCAACACCTCAACAAACAACTAAAATTTACCTTGTGTCTGTGATCCAATTTGAATTTATATCAATCTCATTCTTTCTTTTCATTTATTCCTCGAAATGCCATTTATCATTCTTTTGAAGGACAGGATCCAAAGAGCCTTTTTAATAGGGCTTACCACAATGTGTCAACAACAGCTTTAGAATGTGAGTATTCATTCACCATGGAAACCTAAAGAGAATATTTGTGACCCTCTAGCTGAAAACAAACAATAAATCGCCAGATTTCAGCTTTTGCTTACATGTGTTTTCTGAAACGAGAGATCCATCCTTTATAATGATACATGTATCAAACACTTGTAGTTTACTAAAGTATAATTGAATTAACTATCATGCTAGAAGAAGAGCTATAATGCTTTCCTGTACAGAAAACCTGCATCTCCCGCAATTTAATTTGTTGTTCTATTTGTAACTTTTTGGTTGTTTTGGGGGCGACGGGTCACATTTAAAGAGATCAAGTTTAACCGTGGGGGCCTACATGCTTTCAGTGCATGTAATAATTCATTTCCTAAGCATCATAAAATGTTTCATAATAATTTTTTTTTTTTTTAAGTGATTATTTTCACTCCATAGATTGCAGTGTTCACTTATGTGTACCCAGGTACACTTAAATGTATAAGTGTATATAATAGTCATAAATACCATTTTTTTATAATGCACTTTTCCCTTATATTATATAATTATGGACAATATATTGGCAATAAAACTACCGATTAGCTTGAAGAGCTCAGGCAATTCCTTGCTGACATGAATGTTTGCAATTATGATTACAGCAGCTGGACGAACAATGTTTTTCAAGATCTGAATTAAGTTAAATAATCCCTTTAATATGTTACCTGATATGTTGCAGCATCAAGATGAGAGAGAGCGACGAAAAGCAGATTATTCTGGAGCGTATAGAGACCAGATGGGATTGCCAATTTGAGGCAATCTTTAGGACTATTGATGATTTCTTCTCGGATCACTTTCATAAAACCATTAATCGTTCTGCCTCCTGCAATAAAGAAAAAAAAGAGGAAAATACATGTAAACATTACCACGACAACCACCACTACCACCACTACCACTACTACTCCCTATACCACTGCAACAACTCCACCTCTTGGAAAAATTATCTTCATACACTAGGCCTTAGCTGTGGAGCTAAGGTAACGAGATCCATTCATCCACAACAATCACCACCACCATTAATCACAATCACCACTACCATCATCACCATCGCTTCGTCCATTTATTACTCCGCTTCGCTATCAACTCCTCACCATCATCCTCACCATAATCGTAACCACCACCACTATAACAACAAAATACCACCACTACCATCACAACCCTCATCAGAAGCATAAGCACCACCACCAAAACAACAACAAATACTACCACCCTCACCACAACCACAACCACCACAACCAACCCTACCACCACCCTCACCACTACTATCACCACCACAACCAACCCTACCACCACCCTCACCACAACACAACCACCACAACCAACCCTGACACCACCCTCACCACTTACTATCACACACCCTCACCACTACATATCACCACCACAACCAACCCTACCACCATCCTCACCACTACTATCACCACCACAACCAACCCTACCACCACCCTCACCACTACTATCACCACCACAACCAAGCTCACCCTCCTGAAAGTATATGAGCACTATACAGGACAGTATCTTCAAACACTCCGCCATCACAACCGCTGTTGAGCTGAGGTAGCAATATCCAGCCATCCACAACTACCACCACCACAACCACATAAACAACTACTACAACTACCACCATCTCTACCCTACAACCACTACCACTACAACTCAACTCACCCTCTTGTAAGTAAACCAGCACAATGCAGGCCATTATCTTCAAACACTCAGCCATCACAACTGCCGTCGAGCTGAGGTATCGTGGTCCCTCCGATTCGACAGTCCTGGAGTACCTCATGGTCAGGACGAGAGTCGTCGTCTGGACGATAAGAACGCCCAGCGACAGGTATTTCAGGTTATACTGCACAGTGTTCATCTGCAGAAAATGGAAGAAAACATTGAAATTATTATCACTATTTTACAATTTTCTACTTTTGAAACTGTGGCATTTGTACCTTTGATTCACAGACTCATTGGCCCATATTCTGAACTGATGACTGGGTTTGTATGCACGTTACAAGTTTGTATGTAAAGCTATTGTGTAATCCTTATGTCTGATAAATCAGTCAACATTAGACAAAAGGATAGCACAATAGCTTCGCACAAACTTGCAACTCATACTTTGCTCCATAATACGGGCCTTTCTCTGTGTATTTTCCTTGTTTTTCTCTCTCTCTCTCTCTCTCTTTTATTTTCTTCAGCATGTTTTTCCCTATAATTCAGAATAACTACCTAAATTCCAGTTGTAGAACCAGCTGGGTCAGACACCATTTAATTTTTCATTGGCCTATTACATATTTGTGCACAATAGAGTACCCCTCCAAAGTATTGTGCCTAATCTAGTTAGATCGCCACTGAATTCACTCCATGTTAGTTCCAAAGAAAATAATTTCCAAATTAATGTCTGCATGAGACAACTATTTTACTATTCATAGACCACTCAAAGAAATATCTTGGTATACATAAATGCAGACACTGATGCAAAGATTTACTTGTAAAACATGAGGGTGGCATATATACATGGCAAAATATAATGAGAAAAGACCCGCAACAAACAAATTTTTAATCATGTCAAAATGAAGGTTAAATACAGTAAGACAAATGATAATTTGATGATGCATAGAAAAGTAATAATATAGAACAAAATTACTTGTAAGCAGAAGCAAAAGAAAAATCAGTGAATATACTTAACTCCTTCCCCATAGTAACAAACCAGTACATCAACTCCCAACAAAATTATGAGAAAAGAGACCAGATTTCCTGAAGCTCCTAAATTGTTACCAGCAGAATAGCAGCAAATAATTATACACACTACCAGTACATGCGTCCGTACATGTACACGTACCTGCAACGGATATAATTAGTTAATAGTATTGGGTGCATTCATGGTTCAATTCAAAATTTAAACAGAAACACAATTACAAAACACAGAACGCAATTACCATCAGTGGTGCACCAGTAATGTTCGAAAATCTAATGCTGATTATACGTGGATTGGCTTCATATTCTTTTGTTATTAGCACACTATACTGCATTCGCAATGCTCAAGGTCATGCTCGTCATACTATCGTCTTTTAGAACGTATCGTTTTCGACGTTTAAATTTTCCTCGGAATGGAGATCTGAAAGACGTAAGTAACGACCGAAAATTGAAACTATAAACACTGTAGGTCTTTGTTTCACTATATACATAGATCTGTGTTTTGTAATTGCGTTTGCATCATGATTCATGTTCCTCTTTAAATTTCAAAATCGACCGTGAACACACCCACTGATCAATGTTGTTTTCCTGTCATTGAGGCCCCAAGCTGTTTGATTAACATTACACATCTTCCTTCTACAATAAGCATCATTCAATCATTCAATCACAAACATACAATGTACTACGTAGGAGAAATTTGCTGCAAAAGGCCCTAAATCCATCCTAGTAAAGGGCAGATAAAAAATGCATTGTTTAACAAATCAAATACATAAATGTATCTAGTAAAATGATAAAAAAAAGGGGGCACGCTGTTATAATTTCTGTCAAAATTGAGGTTTTTATCAGTGTTCAAAGACAGGTACAGGTCTTATATATATGAACCTATCTGAAAAATGGTCTGATATCAATAACTAAATTTTCATCAAAAGTGGACTAAAGGCCTTATGGAAATAATTTGTTCATGTACATCGGACAATGCACTGAGATTTGAATTGCAAGTCAAAGGTCAGCGGGTGCACAATCTCATTCTTCTATGCCTTTTTACATGTACAATGTATTTGCCTGGAATATCTCAAATTAATTTCCTTGTTATTGATATAAATCGCTAAGCTGATTTTCAATGCAGTTGAGTACAAAAGCATGATATCATGCGAGTGACGTCTGTCGAGGGTGCTGATTCTAAACAATCTACAGTTTACATAGTAGTGTACATTACTGTTAAGGCCACCGCACACAAGTACGACTTGCGACTGACAGACTCTGGATCTGAAATAACAAAGCTCATTGCACACTATATGCGCGTAATATTTCACATCCAAAGTCGGTCAGTCGCAAGTCGCATTGTGTTCAGTAACCTTTAGGTCTTTAGTTAACACACACGTAATGGGAATCACAATCACACGTACCAACTTACATATTATTTGTACTGTAGAAGAAGCATATCGACATCTTCTGGACGGTCGTAGCGAAGTGAGATTCTAGGCTTGACCAATTGTACATAGATACTGATTTTTTTTTTAATGTAGTCTTTAACTAACAATAAAAAATTTCTATGCGAAAAATGGACTTACCAGATATCCACATGTACATGTATATACAGTACTGATACATCTTGTATTCAAGGATAATTTATAAGCTGAAATCAGCAATCTAAACCCCCTAAAAACTGTTTTACATATTATAATTCTACATGATTCCAATGATCGTTGGAAAGAAATAGAGAATTATAATGTATGAAACAATATTACTTTATTATAGGTGTTCATAACATGAAATGTGCGGCAGTGGAAAGAGATTGCCGTACAGGGAACGCCAAAGATATGTACAAAGGTATCAAAGAATCTAAACTTGCCAAACTGTTTCAAGACTGGAACGTGGCTGAAAGATGAGAATGGAATATCCTTACGGAGGACATTGAAATCAAAATCAAGATGGAAACAGTATTGTGAAAAGTTATATGCTTCACAAGAAGACGAAGCTGAGGAAGCTGATTTAACCAACATTGAAGACAACAATATTGTGGACAATGAAGCCTGATATCTTAATCAGTGAAGTCATTCATGACAATGAAGAAATTGAAAAATGGAAAATCTCCAGGTGTAGATAATATTCAGGCTGAACTACTGAAAGAGAGTGACGAAGAAGGTGTTGAAATCATTCATAGACTCTGCAACAAAATCTGGATTAGAAAGGAATGGCCAGCTGATTGGAAGAAGGCAGTGTTTCTTACCCTGCCGAAGAAGGGAGATACGCGTAGATGTGCTAACAATCGAACTATCTCTTTAATTTCACACGCAAGCAAAATTCTCCTTAATGTGATAGTCGAGAGAATAAGAGATATCTCGAAAAAGAATTACCACCAGAACAGGCGGGATTTAGGAGGGGCAGAGGAACGCAGAAATCAAATAGCCAACATGAGGAACCTAATGGAAAAAAGTATGGAGTTCCAACATCGCGCTATATCTTTGCTTCATTGACTACTCCAAAGCCTTCGATTGCGTGCGTCATAAGCAGCTATGGCGAATAATGACAGAAATGGGTTTCTCCAAACATATAATGAATTAATTCGTTCACTATATGACAGCCAAGTAGCCACCGTGAGAATGAAAGTGGTGACAGTGAATGGTTTGAAATTGGAACAGGCGTTCGTCAAGGCTGTATTCTTTCACGTACCTTTTCAAACATATAGCGCGAATATATCATGAGAAATGCACTTGATGGAGCTGCAGGTAGTGTATCTATTGGTGGGAGAAAGATAACAAATCTCAGATATGCTGATGATAAACACTCATTGCGAGATCGGCAAGAGAACTCCAGAATCTCATTGACAGAGTAAGTTACACAGCGAGGAGCTAGGACTTCGTCTCAACGTTAAGAAAACCAAAGTCATGATCTGCGGAGGAGATGCAAACAAGGTGGTGACGGTGGATGGAAAAAATGTGGAAGAATTGAATCTTTTAACTTCCTTGGCTCATATATAAGCAACAAAGGAGGAAGTTCTCAGGAAATCAAGAGAAGACTAGCCATGGCGAGATCATCCTGTATTACCTTAAGCGATATATGGAAGGACAGAGGGATATCGAAAGAAACTAAAATACACATTATGCAAACGCTTGTTTTCCAATTGCATTGTATGGATGTGAGACATGGTCGGTGGGAATGGCTGATAGGAAGAAAATATTAGGCGTTTGAGATGTGGTGTTGGCGGAGGAATGCTGAGAATATGCTGGACGGAGCATAAGACAAATGAATACGTACTTAACCAAATTGGGCAAAAACTACGGTGGTTAATAGATAGATGTAGCAAATTGGCAATATTTTTGGTCATATTGCAGAGCGACAGGATGATAACATTGAAAAAATAATTATGCAAGGTTGCATTGAGGGTGGTCGGAGAACAAGGCAGACAGAAACTTGAGAATGGACAGATGGCATTAACGCCATTAACAGGGCCTGCTCCCTAGTATGAGCTCATCGCTGCACAAGACAGAGCTATTTGGAAAAGCATCATCAACAGGGTCACAAAGGGTCAGACATGACCTGTATGACATCGATCGATCGATAGGTGTTCTAAATCGCTGATTTTGTCACAGAAATCATCAAAGGACACAATAAAAGATACTCCGTTGAGTACATTTTTGCTAAGAATTTTGTAACTTTTAGATGAAGCCCACATCAATTTTTTTATTTGTCTGTAACAATTGGTCAAGCCCGGAAGGTCGCAGGGCACGTCCACAAGTAATGCGTATCAAGGAGTTGGGAGGATTGCATCAAATCTGACTGAAGATTTGCCCCGAGTCCCTTCTGTTGCTGGAACACTTTGACCCATATTCTGCTATGAAGACTAAGTTTGCATGCGTCGCAATCTTGTACAACTCTATTGTGTGACCCACACCAGACAAAAGGATTGCAGTTCATCGCACAATAGATTTTACGAACTTTCGACGCATACAAACTCAGTCTTCATAGCAGAATATGGGCCATTCAGGCTAAACCTCATGCAGAAACTGCATGAGACAATGGATGATTATAACATCAGCACTTGGTACTCTACATATACATGTAGCGGGGCTTTACTTTAGCAGTTGTGTGCTATTTATCAGATGAGAATTTCAAAGGGTCTCTGAATGTCACATGTTTATACATCACAAAGTCAAATTCTCTTGAGGACCTGAAAAAAAGTACAAATTATAGCAAACAGACACACCCTCTTAAATTCCCAGGCATTTACATAACAAAACAGCTAGTGAAGAGATATCAACCACAAAGCAAAAGCTAGATAAAGGTTGGTGTCTATGCATACACTCTCAAAAACAGCTTCAAATGACAGAACAACAGAGGGCCTACATGTACATTTACTTGTATTTTTTTTTTACAAACCTGAAAGACTCTGATTTGACACTTCAACAAATTCACTATGTTTGTGTAAATTTGTCAGAGTAGCCACAGTACAAGTAAATCTTGTCTCTTACAATCAAACTCTGCAATACCATGCGAAAAACATAAATTTGTGCCCAGGTGCAAAATAACAACCAGGGAGGGGGGTCCAAGAATAAATGAGGCAAATACAGTGTAGCTGGAATTTCATGGGTTGACCTCTGTGACCCATGACATTTGGCCTATATTCTCCAAAAGTTAATCAGATTGTCTTCTCATGTTTATATAAATATTATCATACAGTTGAAATCTGATATCTCAATAAAGAGACAATTGACTTGTAAGAGGGAAGTATGTACAGACAGACAAACACATTTCATCAGGCACCACCTTCCATGGCAAATGCAATTCAATTCAGCCTTTAAAAATCCAGAAAAATAGGATCAATCAACAAAAAAAACACCAAAAATAGGTATCAGATAAGAACTGCATTTATGTAAATTTTTATAAAGAAGTATAATTTGCATAAGTATCTAAAATTAAGTAAGTATACATGTAGCTGTACTCATCTGGCTACCTATAAGGTGCAATATTGAACAGGCAAAGGGCAGCAAAGTCGGCCAAAGGGGGCAATGTAGGGCAAAGGTGGGGCAATGGGGGACAATGTGGGGCAAAAAGTGCAAAGGGGTGGAAGTATGGGGCAATGGGGCAAAGGGGGCCAAGGGGGCAATTAGGGGCACTGGGGGTCAAATGGGACAATGGGGGGCAAAGGGAGGAAATGGGGGAAATGAGGGCAATGGGGGTGCAACAGGGGCAATTGGGGCACCAATTTGGGCACCATTTAAACACTGTATCTTGTCTTACATCTCATATGACTTGGAATCCATAGCATTAGTCACTATTGAATCAATATATTAGCTGAATCTGTGGATGTGCATGTATGATTATACAAATAGAATATAGGCTAGGAAAAAAAAAACACTGATTTTATCTGAAGTGACAGTTAAATAAATACATCATATTAGACATCCAAAAGAATAATGCAAACAAAATCTGACAACCATAATTTCCTGCGAAATAATAGAGTGTGTTAGGGTGCAGTCCCACATACCTCATAATATGTTAGCATACTATTTAACCATACATTTGCACATAAAGCATACATGTATTGACAAAATATCAATCAAAAGTTATAGGAATATATAAAGAGAAAGACTGATTGATTAAATACTTGTCATGTGACCGACCGCTGCAAAGTACAATTAAATGCTTGTAGGTAATTGGGTTTATTCCCATATGAGGTATTAGATGATGAGGATTCATTGGGGTAATGAAATGGCATTTGAAGGTCAACTTGGTTTTGAACCTCTGATCTTCTAGTTAACTCACCACTGCCATATACCACTGGGTCTTGTGGCAACTATCTTTGTCATTTTTGCGAAATACAAGTTTCAAAGAGAATAATCCATCACAGATATTATTTTTCAATGTCTGTGCATATTTTTGGGGTAGTTACTAAATCTTTCAAATTAGGCCTAGATCTACATGTATTTTTTTACACCTGCAAACTAACAATTTATGTTTTTGTTTTTAAAAACAATATGAACTTGATCATTCAAGGCTTGCTAATACCAGGGGCCATACAAAGCAAATCCCTAAAAATCTCACTCTCAAATACCTCGCAATGTAAATGGCAATTGCGTATTTTCAGTTCGGGGTTACAGCCATTACATCCGAGACCTAGTGCCGGGTTTGCCTAGATTTGCCGATAAGAGCAACGAAGTTTTGCACGGAAAAACCGTACAATTTGTCTAGGGCGAACTGCGATATCTGCCTTTAACACCAAATGAACAAATCCAACGACTGTTTTAACAATAAAGAGTCATTTTAACTCTCTCAAGGATGATTAATTATGTTTGAACAGTTATAAATTGTGAAAATAGGCTTTTCGGGAGCACCCTGAAAAAAACGAAATCGGTAAAAAAGTTGATTATTTTTCACTTTTTTGAATTGCCAAGAAGAACTTGATATGATCAAAGCATATCATATTCGAAATACTGTACGAAATATCTTTTCATAAATATGTTGTCACGGTTGTTATGTCGGGAAAAATCCGTATCAAGTCATTAAAAAAAAACCTCCATTAAGTTACATTGTGACACACTGTGGTTCGTGATGTAGGCATATTTTGACCGCTAAGTGTGCCCACGAAAAAATATTCCGCTCTTCCCAGCCGTCAATGGAAGAAAACGTTGAAATCGAGCATGAAATTAAAAATGTCAAATATAGAACTAATTCATGGGAAAATAATTGAGGATTTAACAATAATAGTGGTTTACTGTCCTTAAACTATGCAGTAGGGTCATCGAAGCAGGTTCTTCATGGATATTGGCGAGTGTTTTTCGGCAACTCCGGAAGTGAGGTGCGGAAATGCGCATGCGCAAAGAGCGGTTGTCGTTGATAGATGCAGTTTCCAGCGTTTTTCCAGCGAAATCTCAACATTTGAAGGAAGATTTAGACAAACACTGATTGCAAAACAAAAAATGCGCAGGAGTGTGACTGGTGGTGTACTGTACAGTATATGTTTTTGTTTTCTTTTCATTTCGTCCCGACTGTGTGTCGGGAAAATGAAATCTCGAAGAATATACCGTATTTCCAAAAATACACAAACCATTTTCAATGATATTTGATATGGTGCTTAATATTTATTCTTTAAGTTCTCTGAGAGTATATGAACTTTGGTGATAAGAAAGAGAGTATATGGCAGTGTGATTTTGGACGATTTTTGTCTTCGCGACGCTTCCGTAGCCGTTACGAATTCAAAAGCTTTTACGACTTTACGAGCATATAATTGGGGTCTGCCCCCGGGACTGTTTTGTGTTGGTCCATATGTTCATAAAATTCTTTTCTTCACGTTGGAGTATATGTACTCATTCACTGATTCAATGACAAGTGCTCTGGAAACTGTAAACTCAATATGCTTATCACATGACTCACTTCAACCCTAGACTTCTTCCCTACACCATAACCCTAAACCTAACTTAAAACCTTATTACATTCCTAACTCTAAAACTTTTTTATGATATAAAGCCCACAGAAATTGTTTGCAAAGGACCCCTTCATCAAATATATATTTTGCATACAGACCACAAATATTTTTTTCTTGGACTCCTTAGTTTGGGAGTCTGTATCTATACATGTAGCTCTAATTCATTGAGAAATTAGCTTTCCTTCAACTTCAGGATGAAGCAGCAAGAGACAGCAGAAGGTAGCAAGGCTGTGCAAGCAAAACGTCAAAATAAGATGAAAACTTACCGTAGAATTTACTTCCGATTCTTTCATTCTGGTTTCATTCAATTTTCCTGTACATGAACAGTGAGAATATTTGCAAACCGTAATCTATTTTGGAGTATGGGTCCTTTTAATGTAGGTGAATACACACAGTATAGAGTAAAAAATGTATCACAAAATACATCTTAGCAAAAACGATACCCTGCAAATTTGGCTGAAGAAACGTTAGACAGCTTCAAGGCATATTTGAAGAAGACCCATTTTCTACAAGTAGGGCTGGAAGGAGGTACATGTACCACTATAAAAGATTAGGGAACCCCTGAATTGTTTCACTTTCTTAAAGGGGAATCCATCCCAAGGAGAGAATCAACCTTACAGGAAAGAGGAAAGTGAGAGGAGCAATCTAAAAAAAGTTTCATCAAAATCGGTTATAAAATAAGAGAGTTATGGAAGTTTGAAAAGTCTAGTTGTTCCTTCTACGGGGATCCTCAAATTGGCATCATCGGCTTTAAAATGGCCGATCTTTGGACAACCTTCCATTCGTTTTGTACACAAATTTTCAGATTTTCGCCATTTTCTTTCAAAATACATCTTACCTCTTTCTGAGCTCAACATATGTTGTGTGAAATATATTTTCCCATGACATATTTCTTTCCTATAAGGTTGATTCTCTCCTAGGGTTGGATTCCCCTTTAATGTTTTCCCCTCACTCATGTTTATCCCTACCCCCCCCCCATTCTGCGTCCTGCAAGCTACATGTATACAACTCATATTTTCACTCTCAAAGTAGGATTGACTGCACCACTTCGATAACCCTTTTAATAGAGGACTCGGAAACGGTGTATATATAACAGGGCAGTAACCACATTGTGCACTTACATTCTTGCCAAAATGATGTACCGTAAATTACCGTGTATAAGGCGCACTTTTTTCCCACCATTTGACAACGCAAAGTCGGGGGTGCGCCTTATACACAGATACAAAGAAGTGTCAAAATAAAAATTCTGAACTTCTGAGCTTCAAATGTGTACGTTGTCTTCTAATAAATATCAAAACTTTAGTACGTATATTTGCCGGTTACTAAAATCAAAACATACATTTCTTGATTTTTTTAAAATAAAATTCTTTAAGCAAACTAAAGTTTTTATTCTTTAACTATAATTATGAACAATTAAAAATATTTTCCTCCCTGAATTTGGAAGAATTCTGATTAAAATACAGAGTTTTATAGCTTTATTGTGCATGGAAAATGCTCTTAGATGACAGTACTTATGATCGATCGTAATCGATCGTAATCAATCGTAATCGTTTCTCCTTAAAATTAATTTTCTGGTTTTAATTTTCTTCTTAAATTTTTTTCTTTTTTTTTCAAACATTTTTCTCACTATTTTGGCCTCTAAAAAATAGATTTTATAACCCCAAAATGCATGGACAATTTTTCTGCTATTTAAGAAGAAATGGGGCCAAGTTATTTTTATTATTTTATAGTGTTATTATAATCGTTTTTAATCGGAATCGGAATCGTTTCTACTTTTTGTTTAAATTCATTTTTTAGCTCTTTATGCCTTAAATCTGTATGATTTTTTGCTGTAATATTTTCCCCAATATTAATTAATATACTGTATAAAATTGAAACCTGATAAAATGTATTTCTTTGGGATGAAATAATTAAATTATCTTTTTCTTTTACAAGAATAAATTTGTAACTATTAAAAAATAATTATAAATTAAAAATAAATCTGGTGACTTTTCTTCACAATTGGTAAGATGCAATGATGAAATAATTATTGGCACCTTTCGTGAAACTTTTTTTTTTTTTTTTAAGACCCCAAAAATCGGGGTGCGCCTTATACATGTACACGAGTGCGCCTTATACATGGTAATTTACGGTATTTCAGACTGTCAAAACAAAGTAAATTTACCACACTAAAAAAATATTTAAAAAACAACGATGGGATGTTATGGGCAGATGGATCGAGGAAAAAGCTGAAAGAAGGTAAGGGAGGTTTGAGGGCTAACAAACTGCTGTGGATCGATCAAAGAAGGTAAGGGAGGTTTGAGGGCTAACAAACTGCTGTGGATCGATCAATCTCAAGCCTCACCTTGTCAACATAAGGCAGTTCTGTACTAGCATGAGCTTCTCAAATAGCGCCCTATTTCTCATTTGATGAATATGCCTATAATCAGAGATTCTCAGGCCTTTGCCCTTATAGAGTGTTAAATTAGACGGAATCTCAGCCCAAGTCATCTTCAGCTCATTTTCAATCTTGAGGTAGATTTGCTTTACAATATCACGCTGCATTGGGAGGTGCTGCACCATGTGGCTACTAAAAAGAACGAGTCCATCATGCACATATCAGAACGATCCCATCATGCACATATCAGAACAATCTCATCATGCACATGTCAGAACGATCCCATCATGCATTGCACATATCGGGTTTGGTTATGTAAGCTCAAGAACAAGTAATGAAATTGCACATCAAAATTCGCTCAAACTCGTGCAGTTTCAATTTCACACTAGACTGATTTTTTTTCCCCTGATCTGCCTCAAATTGTGCTATACTTGCAGCACCAACTACATCACATAGTAGTTTCATGAACGATGTAATTTTTTTTTTTGGGGGGGGGGGGGGTTTCCCCTGATCCACCTTCCAGAGCACTAATTTTCTTCATTTAGCTTGAGCTACGTGTACATGTACTTAGAGCACCACCTATAGGGGTTAATATGCATGATGTAAATTTCTCAAGCATACAGATTAACCTGTCCAAATATTGGCATAAAACACAAGCTTGTGGTACAGGTGTGCAAATAGTCACATAAACTAATTGAATTCTTCCTTTCTCCCTTTACCATACTCTCACTATTACCAACATGCATAATGTTTACATAGTGCCACATAGACATATTTGTGCTAGACTTCAGACAGGACAAGGAGGCCCCCCGTACCACGAAACCATCGAGGAGGGGGGGGGGGGGCCGTAACACGAAACCATGGACAAGTTAGTCATATCTTTATCCGCTAACCACTGAGTTACATGTAGCTCTAATCTTACTATCTCCGTACCACAAAGAGCTCCCCAGCCAGACAACTAGTGATATATCGATATTATCGGAGAAGATGTCAACTAGTTTAGCCTTTATCACGATTTCACTGATATTAAGAAATTATGTTTTAGCAAAACTTTCGATATCATTGAATACTGACGTAATAAAATCAGTCAAAAACAGTGTTAAAACTCATAAAATAATGTAAAAACTGTAAAATAGTTATTAAACTACACATTGTCACTTACTGCATATATTTTAAAGGTGTTGATCATAAAATTAATAAGACCACCTCGGACAATGAGACGGGTACCCCCCGGTCCCGGAACCCCGGTGAACTAATTTGATAGAGACCTGTTGACGCCATCTACGTTGGTTGATTGGCACACAAGCGCTTTCCTAAAGGTTATATAGTTACATGTACATGTACATAGCTTGTTGTCCTCGATCTTGTTAGAGAGGGCTTCGTGGTACCCACTTGTGGACAAGTGGCTCACTATCTCTGATTTAGTCAAGAAGTTACATGTAGACTTATCCCATATGTCTAAGTTCTTGGACAACCCATAGGAACACGTGTTGTAGAATTAACACACGTTTCAATGGGTTGTCCAAGAACTTAAACTTATGACGGTTTCGTGGTACGGCCCCCACGACTACAGACAGAACTAAAAAAATATATGCCCAACTTTGACTTTCCATCAAAAACTTCATAGACACATAAAAGAGTTACACATATCCAGTTTAATAATACCAACTAAAACTAAGCTGTCAGGGATGCTAAGCACTAGGGTTTAAAGGAGGTCTCCGGGCTGAAATTACACAGTTTTGTAAAGTAAAGTAAAATTTAACAAGCACAACACAGAAAATTTCATCAAAATCGGATGAAAAATAACAAAGTTATGCATTTTTTAGGTATTGAATTTTTTGCGTAAAACAGTTCTTGGCATTGTCTCATGAATATTCAAATGAGCAAACTGATTATGTCACAGTCCCCCTACTTTTCGTGTATTTCATTATGTGAAATCCTATTTATCTCATTTTTTCATACAATGCGTACATGTATACAGAAAATCTGTCCCTCATACTGAAATAAGTAAAAGCACTTGTGAACATTTCACAAGGATAAACCCTGTTTTTATGTCCTTGGGGCAGAAAATCTTGATAATTGGTATTTCATACAATAAAATACAAAGAAAGTAGGGGGACTGAAACATCATCAGTTTGCCAATTTGAATGTGGCAAAAACTGTTTCCTAAAAAAAAATCAAAACCTAAGAAAATTAATAACTTTGCTATTTCTTATCCAAATTCGATGAAATTTTCAGTGTTGTTCTTTTAGATTTTACTTTATTTTTCGAATGATGCAAACTCAAGCCCGGAGGAGTTCTTTAAGAAAAAAGTTGCATCAAGATCGCCCTAACACCGAGTTTGGCAGAAGCAACCCTGGCTTGTATTTCAAAAATCCAAGTAATCATTTGATTATGAATGAATGGACCTCAAACAATGAAAGATCAGGAAGGCATGTTACTTCTGCCAAAACTTGTACAAGGTAATTTTGACAGTTTTCACAAAGTCTGCAGTGCTCAATCAACTACAGCACGGGTGTAAATTTGAGAACGCAAGTTATAACATTAAAAAAAAATAAGAAAAGTTATGTATATGAAGTTAAAATTTTACCTGAATCCTGTCTTAAATAAATTAATTTTTGACTCCTTTTACGTTTTTGTTGTTTTTCAGCGGAGCCATTTTCTTTTTTTTTTTGGGGGGGGGGTCGTTATTAACCTGGAGGAATGCTCCATTTTTTATATACAATTGAAGAGTTACTTTCAGTTTACCTTTAACCTTCTTGCCAATACATTAATGTCAAACGCTTGCATAATGTGTCAGGAATTGACATTTTCATACCGAACCATACAGATACAAAAAAAGGTGTTAATTTATTTTCGGCTTTCAGTCATCATGTATTGGCTATTGGGTTATATTGGTCAATCAGGTCCATTTTCCCCTTTTTTTCCTTTTTTTTTTCTTGAGGAGGGGAGGGCCCCCGCCCCCTGGATCCGTGCCTAACTTACGTGTTTGGAACTGATTTTTCGCCTTCAAATATCTATCACTAGCTGTTATAACAAGACAAATATGTGGTAGAGCCTATCTGGTCTGATATCCTTGCTGGCAGTTACATAAATTCAATGTGAGTATCAATTTAAAAAAATACATATTACGTGGGAGAGATTCGGGCTATGCCAGCCCCACAGCTAATCATCAATCAGTCTAGTCTTCTGCTAGCCCCGGAGTGGCAGCGTCCTGAGGGAAACCCCTCAAAATTTTAAAAGTTTGATTTGGAATGGTTAAAAATACCACTAAGAATGGGTAAAATATACCAAAAATAAAATTTTTGTAATGCCACTTACCTAAACAGACTAGCTAGGCATATCAGATATATTCCTAAAAATTGTGTGCACTTGAAGAAATCTTGTATTTTCCAGTCCATTTCAGAGTCCTTCCGATCTCCGTCAAAATACTTGCGTATAGAGTAGAGCATATAGCTGCTGCCGATGTTGCTGCATGCGTCTTTGCCAACTAAACACCGATAATGTGACTCGTTTAACTACACTGAAACAGCAATTCTGACGCCATTTTTCTGCCTTAAGATCATTATAAAAAACGAAGATAGTCATCCGTCTAACATTGTAAGTACATAAACTAATAATTAAAGTAGTTTTGTCAATCTTTTATTCCACAATTTTGACATTCTAGCCTGGAAAAGCAAAGGCACCTCATGAAAAAGGATTAATGAGATTGAGAGGAGAAAAAGTTGAAACTGCCCGAGGGGGGGGGGGGGCAAATACTTTGCAGACCAATTTATCAAACAAATCTCGTTTTGAAACAAATAAATTTCCCTGATCCAACGAGTAAAGATCAATCTTATTGCTTGAGTGATAAAATTAAGACGCCTATAGGGTCTATACGAGACTAATGCTCTTGAGAGAAAAATTCTCTTTCCTGCAAGATCCCACACGGAGAACACACCTACGCAAAGCGGTGAGCTTTTTCCCAGTTTTTTTTACATTTTTTTTAAATTAAAAAAGTAAGATATAGGCATATAATATAGAGTTATATCTAAACTTATGATAAGACACATTTTGAACAGTATAAACGTGACTTTAATAGATTCTAGATGTATTATAGGCCTATAGGCCTATAGTACTATGGAGATAGATCTATATGCATTATTTCAGCAACATCCAATTGAAATGCAAGTAGAAGGTCTACATATATATTGACATGCGTTTTAATGGGATGTTTTAAAACTTGTTGGTTAGGTTTGCAAGACACTGCATGTCTGCATTAATTTGGCGAATGCAGTTTCTCATTTTCTGCCACTGCCATTTTTTGGCATTTTTAACTCACAATTTCAGATCTAGACCTAAACCGACCAGCCCCCGTCGCGAAGCGACGGGAACTGACGAACCAGTACACATATTTGGTGAAGGTTTGAAAATATCTATACATGACAACAAATTTCGTGGTAAAAAATACCTTATTTGATTTCATACTCACATTAAATCAAATTTTTGAAGTTTTTTCTCGAATTGGTGACATCTGCAAATGTTTCACATGAAGTAATAAACTAATAATGAACAAAAATACAGGAAAATTGAGTCCATCCACGTATATTTCTCCGTGCGTGCGCTGTCTTCGCAACAGAGTTAAATACGTTTTCGCACAGTAAAATGACGTCATAGAAAATGGCAGTGATGGCACCAACACTATGAGAAGAGACAAGGCCAACGGAAAATTCATTTTGGTAAGTCAAAAAGCTCTTATATAATTCAGTTTTATAACGGCCGTATCTTGAAATATCATACATGCCGGTGAATTACATTTTAACATTAGATTCATCATATTAAGCAGAATAATCACCTGATCGCTCATCATCGCCAAAAATTTCGCTGTAAATGGGGGTGGTGGAAGTACAGCCCCGTCGCCTTCGGCAACGGGGCTGTGTATAGTTAAAGCTCATGTATAGTTTTGGGAGAACATATTTTTTGTTTTACTTCCATAGCAGAATAATATGAATTAATACCTCAAATAACCTCTGTGTTCAAAATTATTTGTTATAAAATCAACTCTAAGACCTGAATTTAGCAACAAAACTGTGTAAATCGATTTGTTTCTGGGCCGTGCCTAAACAGGATCACACTGGGGAGAGTGCAATGAGCAGTGGTTTGTGTGCAATGCTATTGATACACAGACTGATACACACAGAATGCCCACACGCCATACCAGTCAGCAGTGGTACTGTGGCATGCCCAGAGTTCTGGGGTGAGAGTGAAGGAAGTATGGCCTCATTTTGATGAATATCTCCCCATGTTTATGCTAACTATAACATATCATGAAAAGACATGCATGGCACATGGTTATATTACTTGCCCATGTATTGATATGTTATTGGGACAATATTAGGACAAGTTGAGTAAGTTTTTGAAAAATGCAATTTTTTCTACAACAACTATACTTGGGCTTTAATCTACAAAAAAGGTGACAGAACGGACCCCAGCAACTACCGGCCGATATCTCTGACTTGCATATGTTGTATTAAAGCTACTTGAACATATCATCGCTAGCAACATGATGAAGCACAGTAGCAGAAATGACATCCTCTACCCGCTCCAACATGGGTTTCGACCAACCGTCCTGTGAGCTACAACTCCTTGGATTCATCTCAGACTTACACCAGAATCTAGATCAAGGCGTTCAGACAGATGTTCTTGTTATGGATTTAGCAAAGCCTTTGACAAAGTCGGCCACAAAAGACTGCTGCAAAAGCTTGAATTCTATGGTGTACGTGGCAAGAACAATGCATGGATCTCAAGCTTTCTCAGCCACAGGAAACAACAAGTTTGTTCTGGATGGACATCACTCCTCGACAATAGACGTCATATCTGGAGTTCCACAGGGCTCTATCCTTGGGCCGTGCCTTTTCATCCACTACATCAATGACCTGCCTGACAATCTTTCTTCTCCTGTAAGACTCTTTGCCGACGATGCAATCATGTATCTTGCCGTCAAGAACCAGCAAGACACTCAACAACTGCAAGATGGACCTCAACAAGATTGGCGAGTGGGGCAAAAACCTGGAAATGGAACTCAACATCCAGAAGTGTGAGGTCATCAGAGTATCTAGGAGAAGAAATGCAACTAATCATGACTACACGTTGAACAACACGCCCCTGAAAGTGACTACTGCTTCCAAGTATCTTGGCATCACTATAACATCTGACTTGAAATGGAACCAACATGTAGCAAGCAGATGTCAGAAAGCGAATAGCACACTTGCCTTCCTCAAACGCAATCTGAGAATCAACTCCCAGCAACTGAAGACAACCGCCTACAAAGCCCTGGTGCGGCCCCTGGTGGAGTACAGCTCTGCGGTTTGGGATCCTTCAAACAATCAACTGATCCACCAAATCGAAATGGTCAACGACGAGCTGCAAGATTTGTGCTGAAGAGGTACCACAACACATCAAGCGTGACATCCATGCTGGAACAACTTGGCTGGTCAACACTTGGAAAACGCAGGGAGGAGGCTAGACTGGTACTCATGTACAAACTCCACCACAATCTGGTTGACTTCCCGCTGCAGGACTACATCACCCCTCTACCTGACAAAAGAAGAACTCGATCCGTACAAGTAATGGATACCGAGATCCCACACAGCAGGACAGAGCTCCACAGACAATCTTTCTTCCCGAGGACAGTAAGATCCTGGAATGCTCTTCCAGACAGCATCACCAATGCCTCATCCCCAACTGCCTTCCGTCTGAGACTGACGGGAGGGCCAGAGCTAAACAAGCACTTGCCATAATTGTATATTAGTGTAATAATGTAAATATTTGTAGATTCTATAAGAATTGTAAATATTTCACGCAACACCCACTAGGTCACACATACACACACACTTTGACTTAGTTTAAGCCGTCTGCAAGAATCTTCAAAATTGAAGGAGGCAGATGTAAACTGAAGAAGAAGACCTAGGAAATCTAGATCTACTCACACACAATGCATGAAGCTAACTTGGGACTAAGACAAGACTCAGTAAGAAACTTTCAGAAAACAAACTTAATTTTCACTTTTTAAAATCACATTTTCACTCATTCTTTCTTCAATACTGAGTGTTTGAATGTTCCTTTACTATCCCTGATGTTTTCAAGTTTTTCTTTTTTCTTCCTGGATGAAAAATTATTTTTAAAGTCCACTTTCTGAAAATTTCCCCGCACGTTTTTGGGCGGGAGAGGAAAAATTCAGTGATGTTTTAATTTTTTTTTCAGATTTTAATTGAAAATTTTTCCAAAACTTATTCACTGTTCTTATAATATGACATAGAAATAAACTACTATAATTTTGGAGCAGAAAGTGATTGTAAAAAGGAGAAAACCTTAGTATAAAACAACACTGACAAGGTTGCAAAATTTTCCCAAATATGGCAGTTTGGTCCACGAGGTCAATACTAAGTATTGACATCGTATCTGAGTTGGATCTACTCAAGTCAGACAACTTTCATCATGTTCATGACTTTATTTCTTCTTATCACTCTCTCTTCTCTTCTTGTGACACGAGGAAAAAAGTCTACCATTCCGCTTTTACAGAAATAGAGAACAATGCATTTTGATTATTGGGCGCTCTTGATATGCTACTGGTAGCTATCGCGAGGAGCTCGCCTCCCGGTTGCGATGACTGAAGTGCGTTGACCGTATATCTGAACAACGCGATTCAGTGTTCTTCGATAAAGACCGCTTGTTCGTGCGCGCTGTCAATCATAACCAAATTGGACCCATTTCGCAGAAAACTGCAAGACGCGACTCTCAAAATGTGAGTTGGCGTAGACCCACTCTTCCAATATTTTTAGAATAAAAAGAAGAGAAATATAAAAAAGGAACTTCAACGAATCCACTGTCGGACGTCGCCCAATAGTATTCAAAACGCATTAGAAAATGAGGGACTTATATCAATAAAAGAAAATAAATGACAAATCTAATTTTATCGTGACTTATTGTTCATTGGAAGCCACGGAATTGAGGTAGTGTATTATCATATGCTAATTCTGTGAATTCTATCGAGCAAGTCATTGTAAATACTAAATATGGAGGGGAACTTTTCTCCTTGTGTGACTGTGTTTCACAACACACACTGTTAATGGCAGTAAGACAAATAATTACAAACAATCATAAATAATGAAAAAGACAAACCTTTCATTCCCGGGGATGGGTCTTCTCTCTGACTTCGGAGATGGAGTCCTTGAACTTTGAAGTTGAACAAAAGTGAAGACGTGATGACTGATGTGAATTCGTCTTCAAATTCAGGTTTTCAATTCAGGTTTGCGGCTGTCTGTCAGGTCCTTGACCTTTGACTTGGCTTTTCAGAAGTTCGGGTGAGATGGGCAAATCACAAATGGATAGATTACCTTGTCGTTATCTCAGAATTGCACCAAAGAGTTGACACGGTTTCGTCAATTTCAGCTCAGCTCAGCAACCTCTAGATTCTAGCTCCCATCGGGAATTGTAAACGTCACCCGCCGAGTGTAGCGGCATAGAATTAGCTAGCGTTTGTGTACGTGTCTGGTCAACGGCGGCAATGATTAATATCCGCAGCGCCCTCTAGCGGTGTCATTTTGTAAAAATAAAATGGCAGCCTCCATGAGAGCAATGTTTAAACTAAACATTAACAGATTTTTGCTCACTCCTGCATCATGGAGACCCCTTGCAAGGACATTTAATGTTTCTTATGCCAATCATGGTTCAACAGACGAAGACCCTTCAATTGAAAGTAATCCATTCTATGACAAATACGCAGACAAGATAAAGAAATTGCAGAGGTAAGTTGATTGTAGCCCCACATGTTAATATATTTGTTACCTAGAGTCTACTGCTAGTGTTGGTTTATGATTGTCTAATTTTACATTTAGTGGCTGGAAACAAAATGATGACTTGCCCAGAGGGAACCTGCCCTTGTCTAGACTGAGTGACAGACTCCCAGAGCAGAACTTTAGACTAAGTCTAACGTTACACCACTTAGATCTAGAGTCTACACTTATGACTTATGCATCGGTCAACTAGTAGATCTATAGTGACCTTGCACCGCGGAGGGGCCCTATACGGCGGAAGCTCACTCCAGTTGACCGCACGATTTTATGCCTGTTTTTAAAAATAAATACACATTTATAATTTAAATATGGGTACAAAAGATAAGTTTAGCTATATATGTCCATTATATGCTATTTTTAAGCTCTAAAATCATGAAACCTATTATAAAATAACTGGGGAAAACCTCACCGCTTTGCGTGGATCTGCTCTCCGTGGGATCTTGCAGGAAAGAGAATTTTACTCTTTAGAGCATTAGTCTCGTATATAGGCGTCTTAATTTTATCACTCATGCGATTAAAACAAGCAATGAAATTTATTTTGGCTAGACTTCCTTTTGTACCAGCCACTAAAGAGTAAAAAAAAAAATTAGGGATAGATGTAATATATTGATTTTAAGCACAAATAATCGTTTTTAGGAATGTAGATTTTTCTTCTCCTCTCCTCTCCCCCCCCCCCCCCCTTCTCTCTTTCTCTTTCTTTTATTCCTTTACCTTTTTCTGCAACCGATGGGACTTTGTACACGGTTGGGGGGAAAAACTTTGCAGATGGATGTCGGGCACGTATCCAGGGTGCCCCCCAGCCAGCCTCTCCCCCCCCCGCCTGCCCTGCCCCTGCAAAAAAAAAAAAACAACAAAAAGGCGATTGGCCCGATTTAAGATATAGATAGACAAAATTGAAAATTAAAAAAAATGAAAAATTAACACCTAGGATACCCCCCACCCCCTGAAAAAAAAAAAATGAAAGAGAAGAAGAAAGGGAATAAAAAAAAAAAAGAGGAAAAATGGGCGACGGCCCAGATTTACTCTAGCCAATACCTGATGGACAAAAGGCAAAATAAAAATTTAACACCATACCCCCCCCCAAAAAAAAAAAAAAAAAAGAAAAAGAAAAAAAATAAAGCCAAAGGTGGAAATTAAAGACCAGCTCGATTTATAATTAATGATGGGCCAAAATTTAACACCTACCCCCCCCCCAAAAAAAAAAAAATAAATAAATAAAATATAAAAATTGGGGGGGGGGGAGGAGATCGGCCCGATTTATGCAATGAATGTTACCCCATATGACTGATACTGATGACCTTTATGATGGGCCCCCAAAAATTACACCTACACCCCACCCCCCCCTCCCCCGGACCTTTATAAGGTAAAAAAGAATAACACTTACCTCCCCATCCCCCCTCCCCCGGAAAAAAAAAAAATTGATGCATGACAGGGGGGAAAAATCGGGTGTACCAAAATCTAGAATTCCAATTTGCTCCCCCCGCCATATTGAATTACTGGATCTTGAAAAATCTATCTAAGTAGAAATATTGTTACATGGGACTTCGTGATAAAATCTATTCAATAAAAAATCATCTGTGGGCCTGGAAGAAAGCTAGTCCTGTAATGAGGTCAATTAAGTTCCGCGGGTCAATCTGTTTTACTATTCGTAAACAACATTGTTCATTACAAGATAGTCAATAACAAAAAATTCTCGTAATATTCTAATGCTTTATTGAATGGGTTCTGTCCTCTTATTATTCAGCTCTTTAGGCTGCAAGCCTCAACGTCGTTCAACGTATATTTAGCTGTGCGTGCGGATCTCACTCATCCATGCTCATAGCAATGTGGTTGAAAAAATATAAAAGACTTCAACATTTCATAATTTTGAAATGTTCCGGGCCCCTACTCCACTCATTAGAGAGATTTCATGTTTATAGATCAGGTGAGTGTAAATCAATTATAAGTTAATAATGAATCATTTAGTGTAATATGATAATTAAATTAGGAATCGGGGGCCGCCGATGCAAAAATGCTTCGATCCGTTCGAAGTTAGGTTTGCACGCATATGTGACGTTACACATGCAGCTGTCATGATTATTTGTACCGTAGGACCCACCTCTTGTCGTCTTGACCCCCGGGAGTAGTGCGTCAAAATTAAAAAAGACAAATTTGCGTAAAAGTCCCCAGAACCGGTGACGTATAGTACCGTCATCATGGATGCCGAAGATCTGTCACAAAACTGACCCATATGTGTGTCATAGTAAGTCACTTTACCAATTTGCATCCTTTGGTGTGTCAATGGGACCGTCGTGTTCTTGGTGATATTTTATATGAAAGTAGATTCTATCCTAATTAGGGGAATGACCCATTGTTCGTGGTCAGTCATTATCGCTAAAAGGTGCGTTAGAAATGTGTTATCAATTGTGCGTCATTGGTCAGTCATTTTCATGAAATGGTGTGTCATATGTTTGACTCATATGCGCGTCGATGTAAAGTAATAGTGTGTCACTTTCTGTGACATAGGGTGCATCATGGTATCTCAATGTATGACTCTCATTGGTAAAGTGACACACCATTCCCAGGGGTCAAGAGGTGGGTTTTACAAATAACAGCTGCATAACACCTCGGACATGACTTTACAATTGACGTGAAATGACATTGACAACTGTTGTTTTGCCTCCTGTTATCTTGTGACTTATACGGATTGATATTTAGATCAAGATCTATGTGAATTTTGCAATTTCCTGAAGTAACTTAGTTTGTGTTTTAATTTGAATTCAATGATTAACCATAGGCACTCATATGAAAATGAAAACATTCGAACAGTTAGCATGGTTAGTGAGTTACAAATCATACCTGAACTTAAAAAAAAAAAGGGTTGCTGAGGCCTGAGCTGAATACCTCACTTTTCACAAAAAATGATTTAAAACTCGTGAAAGAAGGGCAAAACTAATAGTGTCCAAAAAAAATATGTTTAAAAATTCAGTGAATGAATGGATGAGATTTTTTTTTTTAAGCCATGATCATTTGTAGTTGAATTGACTAACTTTGAATCAATTTATTTAGCTGAAATTATCTTCAGTTGTAGAAGCCAAATGGAATGAATTTCTAACCATTATTATTATTTTATTGTTACCACAGCTCCAACCCCGAGGAGTATCAGACCCGTCTCCATTCCATGAAAGAATCTGAGAAGAAAGAGACCAAGGTCTCGAAGGAGCAATCTACTGCAGTGAGTACCTTACCTTTAAAAGGAATCTAGTGTAGTGGAAAGGTGTGGGAAAGATGAAGAAAATTATTGTGAGCTCTCCTGTTATTTTTATGCTATTTGGGAAGAATATCATAATAAAAGGCTTCACAATAAAAGTTTGCTCTTCAATTGCCCTAATAGTCATAATATGACACATATTAATCAAAACAGCTAAAATGTTTGGGTCCTGAACACTTTGTGCAGCCCCATACATAGATTTCTGTTTAAGTCCATGTGATTCAAAGCTAAATTTGGTTAATTTCTTATCATTTTGGCGATTTGTATAGACAGTGTCTTCCATATTTCAATCTCTTGACCAGAACAATAATTTCACTTTAATCACTCTCAAAAATATTGGCAAAACTGCTTGAATCATCAATATCATCAAATCATTGAAAAAAAATAGAAAAATAAAATAAAACGACTGAAAACGAAAGCAAAGGTTGGTTGGTTGGTTGTGGAGCATTGGCTGGCGCTCTTTAATCTGTGTTTGAGTTGAAGAATGATCCCAAAGATTATTTGCGCAAATAAAAAACATACATTTTTAATGGAGAATGATTTGGTGATCTCTATATCTACTTTATTTTCTGACTCCCTGAATATTTTGGGAATAAACATGCACCCCCACCCCCCCCCTCCAGCATCAATGGCAATCTAATGTATGGTAAAAGGTCAATCATAGATATACCTTGCTCAAGTATGAATGACCTTAAATAAATTATGCGTCCTGTATTCTCTTAAATTCAGTTCAGTTCCGTTTTATTTTGATTTTCCTTGAAAATACAGAAACATACTTTAAAGCTGCTGTGGCCTTATGAATAATAATCTATTGAATGCAGTTACATACAAAGTTCAATATTAGAATTTCTTTATTTTTAATATGTAAAATGCTTTTGTTTTCGATTTCTCTAGTTATCAGATCAACCAAGGCCTAACTTAATGTCTGGAGCAGGTGGAGAAGGAGAGAAGGTAAATATAGATTTTGATACTTTCATTTTTTTTTTCAAATGAATTATAAATACTATGATTTAATATGCAACAGCTGCATGTAGGCTCAATAATCTATACTTAAATCTAGTTTAGTAGGAAGGTAAGGGGAAGATGAAGAAAATTATTGTGAGCTTTCCTGTTATTTCATGCTATTTGGGAAGAGTATCATAATAAAAAGCTCCACAAGAAAAGATTGCTCTTCAATTGCCCTTACATTGTGTATATTCATAATATGACCAAAAATATACCAAAACACCTGATATGTTTGGATCCCGAACATGCCCCATACATGTATTTATGATTATGTGTAAGTTCATGTGACTCAAAGTTGAATTGGGTTAATTTCTTATCATTTTGAAGATTCCAAAACCTCACAGCACAAAATAATGCCTAGGTGAACTGTTATCAACCAAATCACTTTTAGACAGTGTCTTCCACATTTCAGTGTCATGAAAATGAAAAACATGAAAAACAATAATTTCACTTTAGATTTGAATTTGGCATACAAAGTTTTATAAAAACTTGGTGAACATAACTGAACCTTAAAAGGTTTTCTCAAAGTTTTTTCTCAAAGTTTGAGGTTTCAAAACAGGAATATATTGACATCTATTTTATAATTACATACACAGAGTTGTATACTTTGTTATGTTTCTTGATGTGGACAACTTTGCAGAATGATATCTCTCTCTCTCTCTCGTCTCTTTTTATCTAAATCTGATCTTGGCCTGATGCACTCTCTTCCTCCCTTCGTCTTTTAGGGTTTGGAATCAATTGTCAAGATAGATCTTCTGAGAAAACATTCTGCAGAGGAAATAACACAGGTAAGAAGACCAAAGTACGTTGGAGGATTGCAATCAATTAAAGAGAATCTAGTGTAGTGGGAAAGGTGAAGAAAATACATTATATTACGAGCTTTCAAATAATTTTCATTTGATTTAGGAAGAATATATAAGTGAAATGCAAATACATTTTGTTGAATTTGGCAAGTTTAACTTGATATTACTTCATCATTACTTGGAGATGGACACATACAGCTTGGAAAAATTATAGGGTTTCAGTGTGTGTGTGTTTCTCTTTTTGTGTGGTGAAAATTACATAATAAACACAAACTAACTCTAATTCTATACAATTTTCAGCAATCATATCATTGGCATGTGAGTATTGACCTTTTGTTACAATTGTAATTGGTGCTCTTGTCCATCGAAAGAAAAAGAATTGGTCTAATAATTTTTGCCCGAGCTGTACATGTATGTGTAGTGTAGAAGCAACCATTACTTCATTCACTACATGTGTTTGTATCTATTTCACTTATCAAGCTTTGATATTGATAGCATAACCGATGTGTTGGCTCGGTAGATAGAGCATCCGCCTCGTAATCGAGATGTCGTGGGTTCAAGCCCCGGCCACATCATACCAAAAGACGTTAAAAAAATGGTAGTTGCTGTTACCCTGTTGGCGTTCAACAAGAAGGGGATAGAGTAAGAAATGGTAGTTGCTGTTACCCTGTTGGCGTTCAACAAGAAGGGGATATTGCAACGTCCATCTGGCGCTGCTCAGCAGCTGCCGTGCCCATGAGAAAAGGGGCAAAAAGAATTTCCGTTAACCTATGTTTCGGACAATAAAATTTAGACCATGGGAATTGATGATTGCCCCATTATATAACTTACTCTTTTTAACTTGATATTATCTGTGTATTTGACAAATTTGTTTATTTGTTTTGGTAATTTCTAGATATGGAGAGACTTTCACAAAGAGAAAGATTTCATTTGCGCTGTCATACCTGTAAGTACAATGTAGAAATTATTCATTCATAATTGATCCAATTCAAAATATTTACAGTGTTCTTATTATAGGGAGATGATCATTGACTGAATTATATTTTATCCGTCATTCGTTCTATGAGATTAAGGCATACTTTGAGTGCTCTGTTCGATAATTTTGTGATCTGCAATTTGCTTCTTGGAAACATTTGCTGTGGGTTTTTATGTCAGCAAAAAAAAAGAGGATCAAACTTTGGTTTGCTATTAAGTTTTATAATAAATTAGGTTTAGGATAAGGTGCTGCTTTCACCATGGATTGTAAGACATTCCGTTGTCAATTATACATTTAAATTGACTTTTATAGATGATTATGAGTGGTTTTGTGATAAAGCTTTTAATTCAGTTTATTTTATTGGGTTTTTTTTTCTACTTTCCACATTCTTATTACAGAGTGACACCTATGCTAAAATACAAAAAACGGCTAAGGATTTCCCTATGGTGAGCATAAACAGATACTTAATATAAATATGAAGAAAGAAAGAGAAAAGGAGAGATAGGTGAGGAGAGCGGAGGGATGGGGTAAATGAGAAATGGATAAAGGGGAAAGAGAGACTTGGAAAGATAAAGAAAAGAGAAGACAGAGAGAGAGAGAGATAGCAGAGATGGGGAGAGACAGAGAGGACAGGTTTGGAAAAGAAACGAGACAGCAGGTGTGAGGTATTTGAACAAGAGAGAAAGATAGAGAGAGAAAGAAAGACAGAGATGGGGAGAGGGGAACTGAGACAGGATCAGGGTGAGAGGTTCAACAAAGAGGGAGAGACGGGGGAAGTTTTTTCTTCCCCTTTCTACCTTGCAAACATCTTGCAAACATTGTATCACTAAAGATAATATTGACAGGATTATGAAAAGCATGAACATGACACCAGATTACCTTCATGGTAAAAAACACAAAAGTGAGACACAATACATTGTAAAAAATATATGTATTTTTACAGCAAATCTGCTGTCAGTAGAGTCGCCATAAAAAATGTAATTCAAAAAACAGTTTTGTTGTAAGTTTCTCCTGCAAATTATTACGTGAGAAATACAAAATATACATCAGGAGTAACACATTTGTTCCATTTTAACCAAATACGTAGGCTATAAAACTCTAATGATATTTTTCCTTCTCTTTCATCAATTCTTAAGGGAGAAATTTACAGCAAAACTGTATTTTAAATTACTTTTTGTATGGCGACTCTGCTGACATCACTTTGCTGTATTTTTTCTGTATTTTTTTTTTTTTTACAGTGTACAAATATTGGTGAGATGGAGAGAAAAGTGGGAAAGAGAGAGAGAGAGAGAGAAAAAAACACGAATACATGTAGCATCTCTTACTCTTATGATTATTAATTCTGTATGAATAAACATTGATAGATTGACAATCTTTTTTTCTTTTTTTTGGAGGGGGGAGGGGTAGAAAAATAAGAAGAAATCCATATTTTTTATGACGTTACATTAAAATCGAGAATTATTTCTTTTATTTTACATGTACAGTTCCTCTATCCTCTTCCTCGTGATGAAGGTTATGAGTTCTTCTTTGGTCAGTTCCATAATAATGGTTGCTACTTCACATCAGTCATTAATTATCAGGTAAGTCTTATTTTCAACATGTGTACATGTCGTAATGTCTCTATATGTTCGGGATCGTATCAGGACAACTACCCCCCCCCCCCCTGGAAAAAGGGGTAGTGGTCAGGATTAGATGATAGATTTCTGTTGGGGGTAAATTTCAAGGGGGCATGGGCAGCGATCCGGGGGAGGGGGGACACATACCCCCTAGAAATATGGGATTTTGTATCG
Source organism: Paracentrotus lividus (assembly GCA_940671915.1). Lineage (NCBI taxonomy): Eukaryota > Metazoa > Echinodermata > Echinoidea > Camarodonta > Echinidae > Paracentrotus > Paracentrotus lividus. Next base: position 1,675,503 of record CALNVZ010001721.1, read on the forward strand.
CAACCAGTTGAAGAGAGTTGCTGTGTTCCCTCCCCCAAAATACCGTGACGACAAATCTTTGCCCTTGCCGAAGGGGGGGGGGGGGTAGTTATCTGGGGGTAGGTGCTTTATGATGGTTCATTATAAACAAGAGTTTATTCTAACATGGTAATATGCATGTTTTCCAGTACTTGATTGTACTTTCAGTACATACATGCAGCGCGAATCAAATAGTTTTTTAGGCCACAAAAATAACAGAGTTTGCAGTATCTATTGATAGTAAATCATTGGCTTGTTTACATGCATGATAAAAATAGGAGATTAATGATCATAAATTGATTTCTTTGTTTGTTTGTTTTTTCAGGCTTATCAAGAAAATGCACCTGCCCTGTTAACTCTCATTCACTACCCTGAACTACAGGAAGAGAAAGGTACAAAATATTTATTTATTTATTTTGTTTTGTTTTCTGGTATCTATTGTACAGTGACATATCAAGTTTCAACAGACAATGCTTCACATTCTAGAAGTCTATAGGCTTTGGGTGCTCTCATAGGGCAGTCTCAGCTAAGCCGGGTAAAAATTAGTTAAAACTTAAGCACTTTATTGTATTAACCCATTCGTGCCATTGTCGCACATTTTGTGGTTTGGGTCAATAACTTTTGTTTTAGAGCTCTAAAAAATACACCAGGTATATCAGTAGAAAAAGGAAAAAATCTGCATACATTGTGCCCATTATTGTTGCATGACTATACTGCATTTGATGTCAGGAATTTAATTAAGAAGAATAATCTTTAAAATCCCTAAATTGGCAACACATTGGGATGTTGAATATCACCGTTTTTCATCAAAATTGGCAATTTAAATTTATTTTTTTTTAAGTTTCTAACTATGTGTGTTGGTTTCAAAGACATCACATTCAATTAAAAGCATGTAGCATTAAAATAAAAATATTGCTGTTGCCAATTTGAGGAATAAAATGTGATCAATTAAGCCCTCAAATAATCTCTGTCCTGAATGAGTTAAGCACTATATAAATGTTATCTACAATATTATTTTTATTCAAATTGGTAAAAAATCTGAAATTATTATTTTGAAGGTAAAAAGGGGGTGGGGTTATGTGTAAAGTTAAATAGAGAAGTATATAGTGTCCTGAGGTGTGATGTCATAACGGTGGTATTGTCATGGTTGCTGGTTCTAAACAATCTTGTGTTGAACAATAGCAACATGATCGCCCCGAAACCTGTTTGTGTATATGCCCGAGACTAGCCTGTTGGTGGACCGCATTTAGGCTAAACCTCATGCACGGGCTATTTTGTTAAGAACCAGTGACGGACGATTATGACGTCAACACTTCAGTACGCTATAAAATATTACATACATATTTACATATACATCATGGCGACACACAACGTTTCATGAACAGAGTTTTGATTTTAAACTACATGATATACGTTATTTTCACTCAGAATCGGTCTCATTGGTCCCCATTCTTAACTCAAATCTCTTACTACATTGTATACATCAGACTGTAAACCAAACAAATTTCTGCCCTGTTCAGGACTGTTTTTTTTTTTTTTTTTTTAGTCAAGCCAATTCTTTTAAGTGTATCGATAACTTCTAAATGTTTTCTTTACCAAATTAATTCCACAGGGATCGTACTGATGAGGGGAGAGTTGGACACCAAACATTTGGTGAGTTTATTATCAAATGATAGTTAAATTTGTGTCTACACAGTGCATCCCATATTTAAAATTTGTAACTTGTGCATCCTTCATTTTTATTTCATGTGAAAGAGTAACTCACAATCTGTTCAATGATACCGAATTTATACCTGTGCTATCATGGGAGACTATGGTCCATTTTCTGAACCAAACACTGAGTTTGTATGAGTTGAAGATCTATTGTGTCTGTTCAAAGTGTTATTCCAGCTAGAGTAATAGCTTTATAGAGGGGTATTAACCACCTTTAGTGATATTTCCAAGTTTCTATCAAAATCGTTGCAGTTTTTGCTTATTCTGTGTAATAAAAACCATTTATCTTTTCTGGCAATTTGTGAATAATGTACATATTTGGGGAGCCAGGCACCTTTTAGTGTTTTGGCAGATAAATGGCGCTTTACAAATAATGTTCATCATCATCATTATCATCATCATTATCATCATCATCATCTTCATTTACTGTAGTTTGTTTCAATGACTGATAAGATCAGAACTAAAGATCCTTATAAACTAACTTTCCTCTTATTTTTTAGACCGTTCAACAAGCCCAGTTCTTTGCCAATCAAGTCCAGCTCTACTATGCCTCAGATGATGCTAACAGAATTAGGTTGCTCAAAGACTTCAACAAGAGACCAGGAAATTTCAAGCACATGGACTTGATAGAACAGCTTTCAAACACAACAGTTGGACTATGATTCTAAATGAAGGTGGTTGCTTATAATTAGAGGACTTCAAACAAGAGACCAGCTAATTTCAAGCACATGGACTTGATAGAACAGCTTTCAAACACAACAGTTGGACTATGATTCTAAGAGAATGTGATTTGCATCCAGAATGAAGACTTGAGAGCAAACATTTTGTGATGATACTTCATTGGATGTCCCTCAATCGACATGGCACAGGGATGGGCTGGTGCAAATTTATTTATAGCCTATACCGAGAATGAGAATATAATTTTGTAAATTGAAGTCCAGCACCCGAGAACATGTTCACATCGATTGTAATAATATATGAACGACTTGGTAAAACACCGAAGATTATCACACTGCTGCATTGTGGGTCAAGCTGTATCATTTTCTTGATTTGATATCGCTCATTTTGCCAACCTGATGAGACGGTAAGGAATCCCTTGAAAGTTGCAAGCCATTTGCTTGCTTTACTAAATTATTTCATCTGGAAATTTTGAACACTGCAGCAACAGAACGCACAGTGTATTCTGTGTTATGGAGTCCCTAAAGTCCACAGTGCTGCCGTCTTGCCCATTGAGGCAATTTTAAATTTGATTTTACATTGAGCAAAATCTCATTGTTTCATTTTCCAAAATCATGTCTTAGCATGAATACACCCCTCCCTCTCCCTCCCTCTATATCTCACTCTCACTCTCTCTTATTCCCATTTTTTTCCCCTCTGACTTTCTCTCCCTCCCTTGCTTCTCTTTTGACCTCAAAAAATGTAATTGTAAATAATGAATGCAATAAATTGCTTACAAAGTCAATAATGAGAATTGAGTTTTAAATTTGTTTCTAAAACAATTTTTAATTGTTCATGTTACATTATGATATTAACTTAAAAGTAATAAGTTCACACATATACTTAAAAACATAATAAAATTGAAATGCGTCCTGCATATTAATAGTTAATTTCATGTGTCTATGTCAAGATTGTTTTAGTAGGGTCATATAATTTAACACTTTATCATACAGACAAAAACCACGAATAATAAGGGCCTGGAGCCCTTTTCAAATTTCAACACAAAAAAAAAAGAACTTGTGAGTGAACTAATGATGACACAACATAATTAAAGCTAACCCTGTTGCTGGTATTTGTTAACTTACGTATCAGGACAAGTACCCCTCGACAATTAACCCCCCCCCCCCCCCCCCCCCCGACTACACCCTCAATAATTAGGGTTAAATGTAGAGTTAAGGATACATTTATGACGGGGGTAGATGTTTGGGGAGTAATGGTCCAAGGGTTAGTTGTCCGAGAACCATCTACACTTTATATAAGCTCCAAAAATCGAAGGGGCTGTTAAAAATCCACATGACAAGACATGTGCCATAATTCCCCCGATTGTATTTCTGTAGATACACATACAAAACATAATACAATTTATAATTCGTAGTTGACAAGATCAAAATAGCTAGACTTTTGAATATATCATGATAATAAATATACAATAAAATTATAACAGAATGATTATGTTTTTCTATTTGTTTCAATTAGTGTATATTTAACGAAGAACCAACTTTTAATTGAGTATTCTCAATTAAAAATATAAATTATACTCGATAAACTTAGTCTACTGCTCTCACAGAGAGCATACTGTTCATATAAAATAAATTCATATAATAAAGATAATTCCAGGTTGGAATAGGGCCCATGCCTGTATTAGCCAAAATTTTAAGGTTTTTTTTTCACAAATTCTTGACAGTCAGTCCCCGCAAATAATTCCACTTCAAAACAGGTCTATTTGAAATGATGAACACATTACAAAAATCATGAAAATAAGCCCTCATGAATTTTTTAAACTAGTCCACATCACACAAATATCTGTATGCAAAAACTGTGGCTTATACAGTAATGGCATCAGTGAGAAGCACAAAGTGACATTTGATAGAAAGAAATTTTTTAATGACAGGATTGTGCAAATTGCTTGCAAATGCTCTCATCACCTCAAAATATAGACTTGTCAACCATTACACAATAAATAAATTTTGAGTTGCAGTTTCTCAATTTATATAAATAACACACTAACAAGGCACACAATGTATGCTACATTTAGTTGAGAGTACAATGTATATATGCCTTCAAGGAATATCAATTATGATGCAATTTCTTGTATTTTGTACAAAGAAAGAACCGCAAAATGCTATTCAATATCTGAATTATGTAGACCTGAGCACAGAACATCACAAATTTATTGAAATGAATCGAGGTTGACACATGTACACTATGAAGTTTTCATATTTATATAATAAGACAAATGAAGAGATCTAAATACTTAGCATAAACAATCAAAAGTAAACCAACATTTCTTCACAATTTGAACTAGATAGATATAGGAAAAAACCCATAACGCTGCATTCACGTCTTAGCACATGTGGTATCACCATAATAAATAATGAAGTATGTGTACGTATAAAGAAACTTTATTACATCATCGCGACCTATTAGTGACCTCCGCACAACGGGCATTCAAGTTCCACATACCCTGTATGGTGTATGTTTAAAATAACAAGATGAAACAATGAAGGCGTTACGGGCTATGTACAGTACCCAACACTCACACAAGGTTTATAATGATTAATGAATGTTACAATACACATGTATTAATGCCAAATTGATTACAATGCACTCTTGTTGTAACAAGCGCGGATATGTCAGTAGACTGTACACATGTGAAAATTTGAAGATAAACAAAAGAGTTGCAGTACTTTGTAATTTAAACACATCAATATGACATGAATTTGTAACTACAGAACTCATTTTGCAAAGCTATGAGCGTAAATAATACCAATGAACAATCTACTACATCTGACACGAAGTTATCTAGGATTGAGATTTAACATAAGACAATTTCAAAGGTCAAATTCACATAATTAAAAAGGTCAACAATTATAGAGCAAATAATTACTTTCAGTAAACTTGATAGAAAAAAAAATGGATGATGAATACGCCATTTACACAAACCTGTGTTGAAGCCTAGTTATTTTCAAATTTCAGTTTGAATAACATAATACACAAGATTTGTAATGCGCCAAATCTAAACTGCGCAGTGCTCAAATATACTGAGTAGTAATATCCCTTCAGCCATGTTTGACATGTACAGCAAAGGAGGAAGATATTATTTCATATATAACTCTATTATTTACAAATTAAACTCATAACATACATATGTGGGTCATGTGGAAGTTATAATTACAATATGCCAAAATGCAGTACAAGGTCTTATGTACATTAAAAAAAATATAGTAAAGGATAGTCTGGCAGTTAAGTAAATTAATTCTTTGAACTCATTCTTAGCAAACCAAAGTAAAGTGCAAAAGTTTTAGCTTGATAAAATGAGCAATCAGTCTGATAATAGAAAATAAACATTCAAAATATTTCACAACAAACTTTGGTTGCTATCAATCAATACAAATACTTTTTCACTCAAAGTTAATTAATTATAATTAATTATATTTCAGATTAAAGACTATCTCCTCTTCTCTCCTCTACCAGAAATGACCTAGAGGTATAAATGAATAATCACAGCTTAAAACATTAAAAGCAGCTTCAATTCACCCCTTGTTTAGATTTGTTCCATGACTAATCAAAGTTTACCCATATGCAGATCTTGGAGCAGATCTAAACCAAAGGAAGTTGCACTAGAATTCTCAAGAAACCTCTCCCATGATATTTCCCAATATTTATAGAAAATAGTGTTAGTATCTCACTCAAATAAACCGGTTTTGAGAACACATAAAATAGAATTACATGTAAATAAGAAGTGTTCAATACCTTAATACTTACATGTAAATGAATAGAAAAGGTAACAGGTTTGCCTGTCAGCTACTGATATTTTTTTTTTGTTTCCCCAGATTGACATTGCAGATTGACATTCCGGAAGGTAATGAGTTACCAGCTCAATTTCTTCTTTTCGTGTCACTACATTATATTTTATTACAACAGTCCAGTGTTGGACACAGGACTTTGCTCTGGGGTTGAACCCTTCCAGGTCAATCATAGGTAAAGAAGGGGCTAAGAGCCATTGCAAGAAAGCGTCAAGAAATTTATAACTTCTTTAAAATCCCATTAAAACCTGGGAGATCTAAAGATGCAATATCGTCAAAAAATGGATTTACAGATCCGACGATGATTAGCCTCACAGCTAATTGCAGACAAATGTCCCTATCACCCGCCAATCAAGTAGTGTAAAACTGAGCTCAATCTATTGCATGTAGCTGTGAGGTTGATCTCAGTCAGGAGTTTTTGAGGATTTCTTGCAATTCAGACCTTTTTTAAAGATAAAAACGAGCATGCCAACACACACACACATGTACACACACTCACAAACAAACATATACAAAATAGACTTCTCTCTATACATATAACTCTTGGTGAATAGTCGAGGGATGTTACATATCATCTGGTCCCCAGATCACATTAGAGTATTTCTCTTTGAGTGCTTTGTGTAGACTGTTTGCATGAGCTTCGCCTGTCGTTTCAACGATACACTTGACCTGTTGGAGGGAATGATGCAAAGAGTGGATTCTGATTATTGATGAAGAAAATAGTGATTCTTGTACCTACATTTAATGCGGCGGTCACAACTCGTCGTACCTTCGACGTGCAGCTCCCTACGATGGATTTCGTAGAAAATTCGTGCAGCGGAGGTACCTCGCAGGTACAATGCATGTACGACGTGCAGAAAGTTTTTACAATACCCTTACTATAGAATTGCAGGAATCGCAGAAGTTGAATCAGGACCTGTGCGTGCATTGCACATGCAACGCAGACTACGTCGATGGCACGTGCCCCGTAGCCTACGACGAGTTGTGACCGCCGCATTACAGATAATGTGAAAGCTCAGTGACCATGGGTATGAATCCAAGCTTGGACCTTTTTGATATGGCACTCAATCATCCTCAAACAACAAGTCCTGTTGGTTGCCTATTACCTACAAGCATTTACTTGCTTTCTTGATATTTTGGTAGAATAAACATCAGTGTACCAAGGCCCAAATTGCTGTTTTTACTTCTCCCTATGTCACCATCATTTGATTCCACAATTAAACTTTCTTTCTCTCTCCTATTTTCCCTTTGCATTTTTTAACCATTTATTTTGCTATCTCACAGTCTGTTGATGAACCCATGGGAATGAATTGATGAAAAGGCTTTTGCTAGTAGTACTCCTGCTCTCTGGAATGCTCTTCCTTCCAGTATACGCAGTGCTGGGTCTTTGGAATCATTCAAATCTGGTCTTAAAACACATTTGTTCTTGTCCCATTTTAGATGAATCCTCTCCCTTCATTGTACTTCCCTCTGCGCCTCTGTACATGTAGGAAACTAGATAGGTGGCGTACTTTAAATGATATATTATTATTATTAATGAGGAAAGAATAACTTACCTGAACTTGAAATATTGCACTTTTCAGGAAAGCTCTCTCATGGAAAATGTCCTTGATACTGCAAGAAATAGAATCCCAAGAAACAAGATAAATACACAATCAAATAGGTCCTGTGAATTTCCTACTTTGTCTGTGTTGTCCAATGAAATCATATCATATGTAGCAGAAAATAATTCAATGTAACCTCTTTTGATTGCTAAACGAGAAATGTTTGAACAACATGCTAGTCTACCTCCATTTTTAATTTTACCTTTGAGTGATGATTTTATGTACAAGCTTCAAACAATTGATACTGGAATTTAATATTTTAAATGTATTACAACAGCATATACCCTATCCCCTAGTGTAGAAGCACACCCCCCCCCCCTCACCCAAACAATAATAAATAACAATAAATAGATAGATAAATTAATTAATATAATTTTTTTTTCAATAGTGCTTGTGGACTTAAATATAATTGAAACTTTGTCCTACCTGGCTCCTAATTTGAGGAGGAGTTGAGTTAGCTCTGCAATCCCTCCAGGTCTGTCACTGACCGTCACGATGAACCGAACCAGACGGTTATCTGCTGCCAGACCTCTCTCTAAGACACGCCCTAAAACAGTGGTATCGATGTTACCACCACACATAGGCACCACCACTCTGTATTAAAAAAACATTACATCGTTCAGACCTCTCTATAAGACACACCCTAGAAAGTTGACATCGATAATTACAAAAACATTAAACAGTACATCTCACTCATTACTTATATTTTTAAAAAGGGCTGGGAAAAAAACTGAAATTGAAAGAACCCCTACACTTTCATACAGAGGAAGAGTTACAAAAAAAATTAATATAAGCTGAAAATCAAAACCAAATACAGCTGAAGTCAACTTAAATGAATAGCTGAACTTTCACACCCCAGTAGACTGGATTATATAGAACTTATGCATATGACGTCATAATCTCATAGCGCCTTCCCTCTGAGGATATAGGGATATGCATAAACGGCGTTGTCAGAGATGTGCCAGCAGCAGATCACAAACGCGTGCAAGGCAATGGCCTCAGCCTCTGAGGGAGGGCACCATGGCGGCGCGATGACGTTAATGCATAAGGTCTATTAAATCATATTTGTAAAATTAGTCACTACTGCATATGATATCATTTGAGAAAGTCTCGTCTTTTCTTTTGATTCAAATTCTATGTACACACCTTTTCCCTTCTAGTTCAGGGAGTTGCCCACTGATAATAGCTGCTAAACCAGTAGCCCCTGCTCCTTCCACTACGGCCTTCTCTACCTCTATTAGCCTCAAGATTGCTAGGGCTATAGTATCCTCCCTGTAAAAAGACAATGTATAATCATCAATATTCTTCATATTTTAGGGAGTTGCACACTGATAATAGCTGCTAAACCAGTAGCCCCAGCTCCTTCCACTACTGCCTTCTCTACTTCTATAAGTCTCAAGATTGCTAGGGCTATGGTATCCTCTCTGTAAAAAGAAAGTTAACATTGCCAATTAAATCATCCACAAGTTTCAACATCCATTGGATAATTTGTGACAGAGTTAGTAAATTTTGTAGGATATATGCATGCAGAAAGTCAACAAGGACAATCTTTAAATTGGCAACTTGTTAAAAAAGGATGACTGTCCAATTAGAATCCACATATTTGTTGTAGATTTTTATTGTTTTTTTTTTCTAGAGATGTGATAGCATAGCAAAGAAATTAAATGCTTCAAGATTCAGAAAGACACACTATAGCGGTGTTGCCAATTTCAAAGAACAAATGTAGAAGATGATTCCTACAGCCCTTAAAGATCTGTAGAATTCAGGGGAATGTTGCAACCCCTAGTAGTATTCAACCTGTTAACAGATAATGTAAGAAAATCGCAAGAACATTTATCAACATTTTGAAAGTAATGTAAAACCAGAAATATTTGCATGCACGACATTCTTGAAAATTTTATGAGGAGAGATTCACAAAAGAAAATTCCCACAAAAGTTTATATCTATTCAATGTATTGAATGTCGGTACAATACAGTACACTGTACAGTCTATAATGGTCAGCAATTTGTGAATGATTCTAGTTTTATAGTGCACTAATAAAGATTCTGATCTTGTAGCATTACTTACGTAACAGTGATCATCTTATCAATGAGTGTGTGACAGGTGGCAAATGAGTTGACTCCAACGACTGGTACAGCTAAACCTGAAAGGTCAAACAAGAATAATGAAAAAAATTGTCTTTGAGTTCTGGAAACATTCAAAAATCAGATCTCTAGTCCAAAGAAATTACCAACAAATGATGGTAATAAATGGATGATATCTTTGATTGATTGAAGATTTTTATTGTCAAATATCACAGTCTTACAACTGAATTAACATACAAGGTAAAAAAAAAGGGGGGGGGGACATCAAAATATCATACATGTACATAGCATCAGTACTGCCAAAATTTTCTGAGACAAAATTTGTGTTTGCTGATTCAGGGCAAAAAATGCAAGGCATTTTGGATAATGTTTGAGATTAGGTGGGGATGATTTTGACAGGTTTACCATGTATGATTATGTGAGTAGGTTTATGCTATTTCTCAGAGAAACAGTCACACCGGACTGTCGAACTTGACCAAGAGGACCTCAAAATATTAATTGGCGGGGAGAAATATACCGAAATTGGAAGAAACTATGCAACTGATCATATTAGCATACGATGCAACAACAAGAGAAACTGGTCAGCACCTACAAGATACATGGGGGGGGGGGAGTTACCATACATGTAGTAACAATGCTTCTCAGCCAATCAAAATCAGGTAAAGATGTTTGATAGTTTTGACAACTTGTCAGACAGGAAATGAGTAAAACAACAATTGCATCCATGGGTAAACTCATGCTTTCACAGCAGAATAGAGATCCCAAAATTAATCTGACCAACAAAAATAGGGGAAAAAAGTGCTGTAAGATACTGCATAAAGATTATCTTCCTCATTAGAATCAGACCAATGCATCATATTCATAAAGATAATACAAAACACATATCTATCTAGCCAAAAGAAGGTTTTGGCAAGCAGAAACTCCTCATGAAAAGCAATATAATATACTTAAACACTGCAAGTCAACCTATAAAACCAAGCTTGAACAAATTGTGGTGGGAATGGTGGTAGGCCTACTTATACCAGAATGCTTGGGGATGTACTACTTGGATAATCTTGGAAAAGAACACATACCGACAAGTAAAAATTGATAGCTTAAAAGTGGTTTCGTCCAATATGGCACAATGGAGGGTTTGATTTTACAAGACAATAACAACTAGTCTCTCCTTCAGACATGATACATGTATAATATGTTAAGTGTCAAGTAAAAGTGCTTAAAAGCTGCTGATTGACAGACTATAAATGAGACAGCACAAATTCATTGGATGAGCTCTTGGTGATGAACGGAAAAGATAATGAAGCAAGATGCTCATGATGGCTCCAAGCATGGTAAACAAAGGAGAAGAATACAAGCTATCACATACCGAATGAGACACAATAATGGTCTGAGGAGTAAAGAATCGACAGCAATGAAAATTTTAACTGGTGTCAAAATATGTCAAAAGTCCATATATAAACTCAGTGACACTGTCAAACAGGCTCTATTCAATGAACTCTTGCATATCCTAAAGCATGTAATTTTTTTATTGAATTTTGTTGTTGTTGTTTTTTTTTTTTGGGGGGGGGGAAGATTTGTCAGTATGATCTTTGTAACTAATTTTGTTCCAGTCTTGTTACTGTTTATAAAGCAGTTATTCAATATTTGGGTTCTGATGCGTTCCATAGGGAGACAACTAAGAAAAAAGTTTAAGTTGTGTATTGAAAAATGACATTTAAAGGGGGAAAAAAATTGAACTTCACTATTCAGCCTGAATAATGACTGAATGAAAATATGAATTAAAATAAAACAATAGTTCATTATATTTTCATAATAAAAAAAATATATAATAATAGATAACATTTATGTAGAATACAATTCTTTACCCACTGTTTCCCAGAGTGCCATATCTAACAGCGGACCATCTTTGTCAAAGAAATGTTTTAAATCGAAAGGCCCGGACAAAGATTTCCGCTGTTTAAAGAGAATCTAGTGCAGTTGGAAAGGACAACAAAAATATTATGAACTTTCAAATTATTTTCATGGTATTTAGGTAGAATATTATAGTAGACAGATCCACTGCAAAGGCTTGCTCTTAAAATGCCATCTCAGTCATTGTGACAGAAAACAGATGAAATGTATGGGTCAAACATTTTTGTGTACTTCCAAGCACACATTTTTATATGCAGTGCATGTTACTCTCAGCAGAATTGGGTTAATTTCTTATCCTCTTGTCAATTCCAAAACCTCACTGCACAAAACAATTTTTAGATAAGGAAATCAGTGGGCAATCTAAGCCAATTTATAGTTGTTAACCTTCATGTTAACTAAAATAATTATTACCTGGCTTAGCTACGCGGCCTTAAGAGAGAGCACCAAAACATTCGAGCAAAGGCCCTACAAAAGATAAGTATTTGCTTTTCAATAACACGAGAAAAAACACGTACCATCCGCCAGTGTTGGTCCTACTTTGAAGTATGTTGGTCTACCTGCCTCTAAGGCTGCTGAAAAACTCTTGGTCTGATCTGTTTCTACACCCTGTCATATGGTAAATGAAATATAAATGAAAATATATCTTATCAAACCTGCTACTGATTACATACAGAATCTATTAATTATTCCACTGATTTATCACATAATATATCAGTTGACATACTGTATTAATTCATTGATATCTAATCTACCAAAAATCAATTTGACAATCAATCTGTCAATCGAATCGATTACTGAATAAATTCTTTATCAATCATCCTATCATTCAATTATTTAATCAAACTATGTGTCCATCATTCATCCAATCAAATACTCACAATAATTTGTACAGAAGGGTTGAGACTCTTGATGGCGAGTGCTAACCCGGCGATAAGCCCCGCCCCTCCAACAGGACAGACGACAGCATCTACATCAGGAACCTGCTCTAGAATCTCCAATCCCATGGTGCCTTGCCCGGCAATGATGTGCGGATGGTCGTATCTATAGAAACAAAAAGTCAAATCATGCTTACGGGTATCAATTTTGTTTTTAAAAATACATTTATTTGAATATTCTGTATCTTGAATTGTCTGTCACTTATCTTCTTCTTTTTTCTTTCAAGTTCAAGGTTCATGGGGGTTTTTTTTAGCCTTTGTCCAGAATATACTCAGAGACTTTGAAAATAGGTGTACATGTATGATGTAGCATTGATGCTCAATTCTCTGTGATATATTAGATATTATATCCGTCATGATAAGAATCCTAATAGGTGATTGGTCTAAACCCCGTCATGTGACCAAAGGTAGTTCCAACCAACGTCATGAATTGTGCGAAAATGCCACTAATCCTGACATCTGACGTCACAAGCCGGGAATATTCCCTTGAGTCGTGGATAGTACCTGCGAATAGCCACGGCTCGATCAAACGATAGTGGCCTATCGAGTGATCGAAGCTAGCTGAGAGCAAAGACCCCATTTTCGTACACGTTTACGTTGCTGAAACCCCCCCCCCCCCCAGCCCTCGGCAGCTCCGTAGCCCGAACATGTATCGTGTGCTCGGCGTGACGTCATAAAGGTATCCACCTCTATGCGTGACGTAAGGTTTGTTTTGACGACGGTGCGCGTACGTACATACTTGACGCGCGTGATCGTGACTCATCAAATTTTGTTTACATTTTGATCTCGCGTAGTATAGCTAGACGGGATTTCTGTCTGTTTGCCGGATCGTGCGTGCCTTAAGCCTAGGAATAGGATCATGGAATTTCAGGGACATGGATTAGAGAAAATTTTTCCAAGTAATGTGTAAAGTAGTGAGACAAGAAACTGATGGCAAATAATGTTGTTTTGAGGAGCTGATGATGATAACAAGCCGAGGTTTTCGTCTCGTCTACGATGATTTCATTGAGGGAGTTTATTGTAAATGCCAGGCGACAGCAACGCTTAGTTTGTCAGCGTTTGATCAGTGTTGTAGAAGTCTACGCAGAACAACTGTGTTGATTAGATATAGACCTAACGTTAGCAGAGACCCCCAACTTTACAAGAAGAAGAGACCCAAACTCCAAAGGTCGAGTGAGTAAACGCCCATAATGTAGATCTAGTTAGACCTAAAAGTTAGGCCTATTATACTCTAACGTTAGATTATCATAGATGTATCATGATGAAGGGCAGGCCTGGGTTAGATCTAAATATTTGGAGTAGATATCGGCCTCTAACGTTAGATTTCTAGAGATTCAGAATATTTTATTTCCGATGACGGATATAAACCAGTTATATACGGCCTTCAGAGGTTTTGGTGAAACTATAGTCCCCTCACTGACGCGAATGCGACTATTTTCCTTCGGGGCTGCGCCCCTCAGGAAAAATAGTCGCATTCTTCGCGTCAGTTCGGGTACTATAGTTCCAACCACCCCCTCTGGTGGCCGTATATAACTGTTCAATAACTTTTGATCAACAAGACTGTCTCCTTTTACTTCTTTTAACCCGTTGACGACGAAATTGTTTGGCCTGATGTCATTACCCCGAGACGAGATTAAAAAAAGAGACGACCCTGTCCGCGCGTGCGGGCTCTGGTTAAATCGCTCATGCGTAGCCTGGTCGTATGCTTCTAATGGACCTGAAAAGTGAAGCTTGATTTTTTTTAAATATAATATATTTTTTCTATAATGTTTTTGGTGTTCTTAGTTCTTAATTACCCTTTATCACTACACGATTGAATATTCTACATCGAGTCAAACTCGATATTACTACATAGACAAGATAATAATATTGTGAACAAGAAAATAATTCCAACGGTTTTTAAACTGAGTAGGGCTATCTTGTCTTGGCCTGAAAGAAAATGTTTCATACCTTAATGAGTATGGAACAAGGTGAACAAAGTGGTGCTTTTTTAGTGCATCCCTATTTAAAGATCTTTTATTGAATGTATTGAATTTTCTTATACCATGGCCTAAGATGAATCTATGTGTTTTAGTTACAAAGGAAACAAAAATGAATTCCAGTCCTTTGGTTGCCGACTTGATTCTTGAACACACTATCTCTTTACTCTTTTCTGTTCATTTCTTACAAACTTCAAACTAAGCCGTATATCCTCTTCTTTTGAGGTACTAATTGGGGGTTAGATATAGTTAGTCATTTAGGTTAGATATCGACCCGTTCTCTAATTATAAAAGAACAGTTTTCTTCTCAGCTAAGCCACTGGAAGCGCTGGCTAATTACAGCCGCCGATCGATACTTCTTTATATCTCCAGATACATCCGGGTTTTTGTGTGTGCGCGCCCATGTTAGAAAATCGCTCACACCTTGTGCTGATCCATTGAATTGTCATGGGTTAACAATAAAAGAAGTACAAAGGAGGATCAGCGAAACCGAAAAAGCTAAACATCGCTGATGGTAACTTAACACTGGTTGACGCAATTCTTCTGGAGTGCCTGAGAAATATTTTCATTTAAAAAGCTTATTTATTAAATATATCAAATAGTTGTGAAATGTTTTTCACTGGAACACGTCGCTCTTTTCATAAATTAACTACTGCGTATAGAAAAAACTTAACAAAATTAGTGAGAAAGGTGAATTTAGGGGGTATTTGGTGATAAAGATGTGATCATTAGGGAACCGAGTATACCCGGTTCCCGTCCATGAGTGTGTTAGACGGGACCCGGGTATACCCGGTTCCCGCTCTCAACGGGTTAAGATGTGTATCCAAATAAGTGTGTATTTTCAAGGTGTTTTATTTTTCATTATTTTCGTGAGTCACAACTTACGAAAATATCCACTTAAATGTATGGCCATTTACAGCTGAAACATCACACAAATCAGGAAATTAGTACAGCTCTGACTCCCAAATTTCCAAAATCACAAAAATAAATATCTGCACCGAAAAATATTGGGTTATATTGTACTATTTACGGTCTAAATTATCTACACATTTCCTGTGCACATGCCAAAGGTTCCACCAGCATAACTGATACTGATTTATTTCTCTTGTTTGTTGTCAGATGTGAAGAAAAGAAAGCATGTTCAACATCTCAGTTAAAATATAGGTCAGGTAAAGGTACATTATGTATATATATATTTTTTTTTTTTTTTTTTTTTTTTTTTTTGGGGGGGGTAGTTGTCAATTTAGAGCAATGCATTTACATAGAATCAATGACCTTCTGGCTTTTTGTATATGCAAGTAGCGTGAAGCAAGAAGGTCATATAGTGACACAATTGTAATTTCAATCAAACAGCATGACCTCGCCAAATCTACTATTTCATTTCAAATTCCAAACCAAACCTTGGGGTTTCTAACAATACAAACAATTCTTTTCATTCATATTAATTTACATCAATAACTCAAATTTTGTTGATTTGTCACTTACATCCTTTTGCCAGAGTATGGCAGCATCACAGAACCAACCACTTTATTTCAAATTCAAAACCAAACTTCAAGGTTTCTAACAATACAACCAGTTCTTTCTTTTGATATTTTATTTGATCATAAATCCCTGTGATGGTATAAAATTATTGACCCGATTCAGTGGAGAAAGACTTGCGTCAATAGAGGACGGATTATTCAGGAGAGCATAATACTCGCACGTCACAATTCCTTTGATTCTATGAGTGATGCACCAATACACATTGACCTGCTTTTTATTATTGTTCCAAGAGAATTTAGGTTTCATCTGAACTGTCAAATACCACTTTACAGGATTTTGAACCTTGTTTGTATAAAATATTAAAACATTTTTAAGGCTGCTACATGATAAAAACAAGACTACTTCATTTTTATAGTAGAATAAATGTAATCAATAAATTAGAAATAGTAAAAAGTTTTTTTAAAAAAGGTAAAGTAAAATTTGCTTACCCATTGACATAGAAGTAGCCCCTCTTCTTTGCAAGGTACATAGCCAGTTTCTTGGACTGAAAATAAAAAAGAAAATTAGAAAGGAAAATTAGAAATGGTAGACTCTCCACCTGTCAATACACTCCTTCCTATAATTTCAAAGTATCTCTCAACTACAAAATACTCTTTCATACTTCTTCGCAGGATCACGCTCTCTCCATTTCTTTCTTTCTATGTATCTTCCTCTGTCTCTACTGCACCATGCCTTCTGCAATCTTTTCTTTCTCTCTCTTAACTCTTTTTAATTCCAATTTTCTTCTGCCTCTCAATCACTTTCTACTTTGGACTGTTTATTTATCTTGTCTTATCTATCTCTCTCTTTAAGATCGACTCGTTGATTCACTTTTGATCTTTGGTACCATTACAATGTATTTACCACAAATATCTCCTCTTCCTCTCTTCTCCCTCTCTCTCTCACTCTCTCTTTCTCTCGTTCATCCACTCCATCACAAATACACTCACCTCCCCGATATCTTCTCCCTTGATGATAATGGTTGCCCCGTGCTGCTTGCATCGGTTCACCTTCATGATGGGGGCAATCTTCGGCATGACAACAAAGATAGGTATACCAAGTTGTTTGCCATGGTAGGCCATCGCTAGGGCGTGGTTACCAGCTGATGCGGCTATCACCCCTCTCTGTTTATACTCCTGTAGGATCATATTAAAACATAAAAACATGGAACTCAATGACGAATGACAGGTGAAATGGATTTAACCCTCACTCCCTTCATGTCACTTTATCTGAAAAACTGTTACTGGAATAACTCTGGAATTAGTCTTCAGGATTAGGTCTTATTTTCCAAACGCCTATTGCTCAAGTATTGTACAACATAACAATGTAAGTAAATTTAATTTTCCATTAGAAAGCTCTGGGAAAGGTGACTTATTAAAGTAGTAAAGAAGAGGGTTAATTAATATGTCTTTTTCCTTCATTTGAATTCATATATATTTGAAAAGGACAATTATACACATGTGGTTGCCATTGTAAGCTTTGTTATAAATTTGTAATCAAAATTCTATGTTTTCCTCTCTCGATTACAATATTCAAAATCTAACAAATTGATGAATAGAAATAATTCTTAAAATAATAATTTGATGGGTTGAAGTATGTTGTTCTATGAAGGCACATTTGTGACATGGAATGTCACAATTTGACCTCTGTGACCCTTGACCTTTGACATAAATACTCCATAATCTAATCAGATCATCTACATACAGCGATAAATATTCCCCTTAAGGTTGAAGCTCATATCTCAAATGGTTCTTGAGATATCGCAATAACGAACTCAATACATGGAATTTCACAATTTGACCTCTGTGACCCTTGACCTTTGACCTATTTACTCCAAAATCTATTAAGATCATCTTCCTATGGTGATACATACTATCCTCAAGTTTGAAGTTGATATCTTGAGATATCGCGATAACGAGCAAACGGGACTAACGGACGGACAACCCAAAAACATAATGCCTCCGGCACCACCTTCGATGGGCGAAGGCATAAAAATGAAAATCACAAAAAGCCACAATGAAATCACACAAATCTTACGTCGGGTAACATGAGTAGTGTATTACGAGCTCCTCTCTCTTTGAAACTGAAAGGAAAATGAAAAGATGAAAATATTGGTTAAATTTTTTTTTTTATTCCAAATACAGTCAATCCTGTCTATAGTGGCCATTGTCTACAGTGGTCACCTACTGTAATCGTGGAAATATTCGCGGTACATTAATTTTCGCGGATTTCGCGCGAAGATTGGCAGGCGCGAATCTAAAAACGAGCGAATATATAGGCATGCTTCTTTATGCATGTATTTGGTGCATTCAATTGCGTGCTTACTAAAATGCAGCGCAAATTAAAGAACCTGTGAACATTCTTTGGGGCTGCTCAGCGCGAAAAATTAATCAAAAATAACAGCGAATACAGTATATTGATTCCCTCTAGAGAGAAATATGTGCTTTAGAACCTGTCTACAGTGATCACTTTTTATGTTTCCCTTGGGGTGGCCACTATAGACAAGTTTGAATGTACATGTATGTATATGCAGTGAATATAAAATTTTGTTTAAAATAGTTTTATTGATAAAACTAACATCTATACACATAATCTAAAAATTTAACGGAAGTTAGAAAAGCGTGAAATGAGGATTCTGAGTACAAAAAAAGCAAAAAAAACACAAATTTAACTGTCAGCCTAATGAAAATCCTACCAGTATAAATCTTAATTACAATCTTAATTACCAGAGGAAAAGGGTTATAGGAAGTTCATTTATTGGCAGAAAAACAACAATGCTTTCCTTTTTAAAAAGTACAGGTAGGTGTGGACCGCTCAGATGCTGAATTATCATGCCAGAATGTATTTTATTTTTAGTGGCAATACCAGTATATTCTATCAACAGGATGAGAATGGAAGAGTAAAACATTAAAAAGTAACATTTTTAGTGAAACTTATGTAGGGCCTATAAATATATCATAAAAATCCTTGCTATTTTGTTATGCATTCAAACCACTACACTGGTTTTCCACTGGTTTTTCCCGTTATTTTATATGAGGGGCTTTTGGCCCTCATCCACCATTTATAGTTTTCCTCCAACTTTTGACTCCCAGAAGTAAAAATAAAAAATAAATTAAAAAAAAAACATTGCAAATGCAATATTGAAAGAGAAATTATGCAAAACAATACATTAAATTAAATTGTGTTTTTATGTTAGTAGTATGAAAGAAATTGAACCATATATTCAAAAATTTAATCTGGAGGAAAATTAAGATTTTTCTTCTTTTCTTTTTGTAAATAACAACATGAAGCCTACCTTCCTGTAGTCTGTAAGTAGTCTTTCTTCAAGAACAAGTCCATATCTACCAATGAGGACAGATTAGATTTCTAAGAAGAAATGTAAAAAACACAAGAAATTGAATTCAAACCAATTATAAGCATGAAATGTGTTGGGCTGTAAGTCTGCTAGAGTCAAATTGACTTTTATAGAAACATGAATTACACATTGTTTGTTTAGTTATCAAAGTAGCACTTGCAGTCGGAAAGCTCTGAGTAGTAGAGCGGATTAGCTGAATAATTGTGCAAATTTTGACTAAAGCATGAAACTTCTACCAATGGTAGTACATGCCATAAGTTTCATTTTAAGATCGGGAGGCATGTCAGATTTGACCTCTGGTGACCTCCAGAGGTCAATGACCTTAAAATATCAGAATATTGATGTTTGACATCATTTTTCAATAAATCACATGATGATAATGCATGGAATTCATTATATTTTGCAATCAAGGATTATTTATTACAAACAGGGTTTTAGATTTGAACTCTGAGAACAATGAAAGGTCAATGACCTCAAAATATCAGAATATGACTATTTAACGTTATTGGCTAAGGAGAAACATTGCTATGGTACAATACTTTGTATTTTTGGCTGAAATTAGACTGTCTTGATATTCTTAGAGCAATTGATACTGATTTGCAGGTTCTTAACCTTTGACCTCCCTAGACTGCGAAAGGTTATTGACCTCAAAATATGAAGATTTTTATATTTGCGCTGTTGGTTATTTCATATTCTCCACATACAAAGTCTGTTGCAATGAATAGCTTTCACGTTACATAGACAAGTTTCTACATTGTACCTTAATTGACCTCTGACATGTATGAGGTCAAAGGTCGACATAGGTGGGTCACTACAATGATAGACAATAACGTCTTCCATTAGCTGATTGTAGTATTCTTGTCCTGCGTGGTTCTCCTGCCGAGTCCGACTTGATCAGCTTCGTCTCATATTTACTTGAGAAGCTGGAGGCGGATAGGACTACTTGCTTGCTTTGGGAGATGCTGTACAGAAAGTGATCAAGAAAGTGCAGGCCATACAAACTGTGGATACTGCTGTTTTTGGCTGTTTTTCCCTAAAAAAGGAAGGAAGTCTGCCTAGAAGATGAGAAAAGTGCTCCTGGGAGTAACATAATCTCTTTTACGTATTCCATGTGATATGATTATATCAAGAAACTCCAAGTTATATGGTACAGACGCCATGCATGTCCCTTCTACATGTAGAGCACTTTGTTGCGCTGAGGAATGCCTACAATAGTCATGGACTTGAACAATGTCAGGTAGTACTAATAGTTATTCACCTTAAAATCTATGGCTCTTTGAAGCATTTACCTAATGGAGATGGCACATTAAGCATGAATGTCTACAGGATGAGGGTGCCGAATCCTGATCTACCAAGCCCATCTGAAATGGACAAAGGAATCCTGTGTGGCCGCAGCCTCTTTGGATAGACTGTCAGATGCCTTAATATCTTGCTATAAATAATGATGCAAATGCAAGGAAGTATGCACCAGTTGTTGGAAGTACACCAATGCTACATAAGTCCACTCGATCATATTTTTAGACTGTTGCTATCGGGAACGATTCATTCACTCACTCGATCAGTCAGTAATTAATCCTTTGACTGTTCTCGTTAAAGGGACTTGACAGCAGAAGATGAAAATGTTTTCCTAGAGCTGTGTCATCTTGTCAGTTGCAGTCCAAAGTTTTATATTTTAGCCCATGTAGCTTGCCCCGTCCCGTTCTCGTCTGCACACACCTCTTCAGAACAATCAAAAGACTAACTGAGTGACCGAGTGAGTGATGAATTGTCCTCCATAGCAACAGTCTCCAAATATATTTGAATGGACTTTAGAAGCCTTGCTATCAGTGCATCATTCTTGCTCTTGCATCAGTTCATGGTAAGAATTTGAGGCCTCTGACAGTAGGCCCTACAGGATTCCTTTTTCCCTGTCAGATGGGCTTGGTTAATGTTGGGATTTGGCACCATAGTCTGGTTCCTTAGCAGTCCTGTGAGAGCCATAGATTTGTGGGTGAAGAACTGTTAGTACTTACCTGACATTGTTCACTTCCATGACTATTGCAGACATAGACAGCACAACAACCCTAGCACTCTACATGACTGTAACAGTTACATGGTGTATGTAACCATATAACTTTGAATATCGTTATACTCTTATAACTTTGACTATGTTACTTCCAGGAGCACTTTTCACATTTTACAGGCAGACTCATTTCTCTTTTTAGCGAAAATATACAGTATCATGCTTTATGAGGGCATGACCATTGGAAACAGAAACACATGTTAGCGATTGATTATGTACTGGAAGCTGAATCCGCTACAAAGAGCTATAAAGCAAGTCAGTATCGATGTTTTTTTAAAGTGGCCAGTGCCAAAACAGCAGTATCCACAGTTCGTATGGCCTGCACTTTCTGGTTCACTTTCTGTACAGCATCTATCAAAGCATGCAAGTATCCGTCTCCAGCTCCTCAAGTAAATATGAGACGAAGCTGATCAAGTCGGACTCGGCAGGAGAACCGCGCAGGACAAGAGTACTACAATCAGCTAATGCCGACGTTATTGTATTTCATTATAGTGGCCCGCCTATGTCGACCTTTGACCTCATACATGTCAGAGGTCAATTAAGGTAGAAACTTGTCTATGTAACGTGAAAGCTATTCATTGCAACAGACTTTGTGCATAGAGAGTATGAAATAACCAACAGCGCAAATATAAAAATTTTCATATTTTGAGGTCAATGACCTTTCGCAGTTTAGGGAGGTCAAAGGTTAAGAACCTGCAAATCAGTATCAATTGCTCTAAGAATATCAAGACAGTCTCCTGTCAGCCAAAAATACAAAGTATTGTAATATAGCAATGTTTCTCCCTAGCCAAAACGTTAAATCGTCATATTCTGATATTTTAAGGTCATTGACCTTTCATTGTTCTCAGAGTTCAAATCTAAAACCCTGTTTGTAATTAATAATCATTGATTGCAAAATACAATGCTTGTTCCGTGCATTATCTCCATGTGATTTATTGAAAAATGATGTCAAACATCAATTTTCTGATAGTTTAAGGTCATTGACCTCTAGAGGTCATCAGAGGTCAAATCTGACATGCCTCCCGATCTTAAAATGAAACTTATGACATGTACTACCATTGACAGAAGTGTCATGCTTTAGTCAAAATTTGCACAATTCGCCTAAAATTTAGAGCTAAACAGCTCTACTAGAGGAGACAAAAGATTGGAAGGGCAAGCCATTGTTAATCATGTTGCTTGCCCCTTCAACCTTTTGTCTCCTCAGAGCTTTCTGACGCCACTGCAAAGTAGGATAACTGGTGCATTAGGTCATGCTTATCAGACTAAACTTTTGATAACAGGTATAGAGTTCAAACTGACAAACCATTTTTTTTTTCTGAGTGACTAAACAGGGATTTCCTGTCCTGTGGTAAAATTTGAGACTTCAGTAATCAAAAAAAGAAATGGGTACATGCTTCATCACTTCCGATGTTACAAATAATTACAAATATTAAATGTATAAAATTGAGTTTGTATTCACTTGGTTGTATCTTGGTGTTGAAATATTGAATGGTAGGGGATGCCATATAAATCATATTAGTATTAGTCACAAAATAAATTAATAAGTTTTCTGTAAGTGTAAATATTTGTTTATCATTGCTTTCTTTGTTAATTATAATGACCATCTGTAATAATAACATTAGATTTTTTGAAAGAAAAAGAAATGTACAAAATTTGCCACTTAGGCATGGATAGATTTAGTGTTATTTTTCTTCTTCAAATACTGCATACCAATTTACTGCACCATATTGGTGGAGATAATTAAGGAAATATATCAAAATTAGTATAATTATGTGATTTAAATGCTGCAATTTGAGTCATATAATCCATAATATTTGATAATTATGCAACCAGAAAACAGAATGAGTTTCAAGTGGGAGAATCCAAATGGTGGGATATCATGCAACAAATAATTGTGTACACATACAAAAGTCAACATATCCCCCATCATTATGAACAACTTAGTTCTGGAGTACATATTGATATTATGATTATAATGATAGGTAAACCTTTCACATGAGAAATCAATCTTGTCTGATCGGTATAAGAATGTTGTAACTTTGTAACATTTGTATTTACATGATAAATACTAAAAATCAGTATTATTTTAAAAGAAATCTCATCAAGTAAATGAATATTTTATTTAGCAAAAGAGTGCTCACACATAATTTGTTATATTTTGAACAAATTTAGGGAGGTGTGTGCTGTTGCATACATGTTGGTCAACTTTATATGCATTGCCAGGCACACATGTAGACGATTCATTTATAATAACTTGCTGAGTTCAGTAGACATTATTCTCACTCTTTTTCTTGTCTGAATGATCGAAGGTCGAATTAAGGTGACATTTTAAAATAAACTAGTCCATAGTTCTTTGATTGCTTTCTGTCAGTAGTACATGTACAAAGACTATTGCCTTTGATTTTTCTGATGAGACAATTTTAAGCTGTAGAACTTGCAAACAAACACTCAAGTCAGCAGGTGTAGGGGAGACCATGGAGACTCAGGTTAGTTGAGCCACTTTTTACTCAAGGTCACCTGGTGCCCATGGGTGAAGTTTTTTTAGGCTGTTGAGGATTGGGATTGACAGAGTAGTATGTTAGGCAAATTATAAAAGGTATATCCCGATATTAGCACTTTCGGTTTTGGGACCCCGGGCAATTAAAAAAAAAGTGTCAAGTGGCTCAACTAACACCAACACGCAGGTAAGTTGAGCCAAGGCGTTGGGTTAGTTGAGCCATGCGGCATAAATCAATTTTGGGGGGCTGACTCCCCCATCCCAAAAGACACACATAAACACACACCCACACCCTCACATACACCAACTCACACGCATGCACGCACACATTATGGTTACTTTTTGGTGCATTTAATTTTTTTCCCCCTATTTTCGCAGGTACGTCCTTCATAAATAGTTTTGGGGCATGACAGATATTTTTTTCCTGTTTAATAATGATAAAAAATAGTTAATTCATGTAACACGCCATACAAAACCCAAAAATATTCTTTTCAAAAATTTTAACCAATGTAGGCATAGGCTCAACTTACCCCATCAACAATGGCTCAACTAACCCCACACCTTATTTTTTAACTAATTGGGGTGGAAAGTGAAATTCTTACTAGATACAAATCTAATGATATGGTTAAATTTATATACAATGATACTACTTTCAACTGTAGTATGATAGTCCGTTAAATCTTTAGGGTGTCAAAAATATGAGCAGAAATGTAATTTTTCACAGAAGTCACTTTGACCAGCAAAAATCAAATTTTGTTGATTTTAACAAGCTTATAGTCTGCATCCATGTATCAAATTTAGCATATATGGTCCATCTATCATTATTTAACAAGAGATGGAAGCACTATACATGTAAATTTAAAAATGGTCTTGACCTATTTAGAGGGGGTGTCTCAACTAACCCACTGGCTCAACTAACCTGAGTCTCCCCTATTTGGGGGTGTTTTTTTTTTTTTGGGTACTTAGTTTATCAAATTTTATACTTTTTTATAAGATAAATTTGGGTGTTGTCTTTACACTTGTGATATTGCTGTCGACCATGTACTCACACCTATTTTACAAGAAATTTGTTGTTTCTTGTATTCTGCAAATATATTAAGCAAAATGATTAAGGAAACATTAGGATATTTAAATTGGATGACCAGTCACTTTCCTCACAACTTGTTTTTCAACTATCATCCATGTTCCATCCTCTTTAACATGATAAATAAAGATTATAAAGACTTTTCAAGGAAAAGGGAATAATGGCCTCTTCTATGTCCTTGTGGTGAGGATCTGGTGAGGAAACTCACAATACAAGACCCAAATTAAACTGAATTTTGTTTGTTGTGATACACATGACAAAGCAATACAATCAGGCTTGTATTGTATTCATGCATCATGCACTCGACTGCATAGGCCAAGATATCTGGTTCATGCACACCCTAGGCCAACACTCATTTGAATTTGAATCAGAAACTTATTCAATTTCAATTCCTAGTATGAGCATACAACATTTAAGAGAGAGAGAGGGAGACAGACAGAGTATGTGACAGGTACAAATCTAGGGTGTGGCAACATTCTAGACAATTAATCTTATTCATTTGTCTCCAAAGGTAGAAACCATGCAAATTGGTAGAAACACACGCAACTGCTGTGTGATAAATATTGGAACCAGACACCTATGAAAAAAATCATAGGCTGCCCGGGCGGGATTCGAACCCACGACCTGTGGATTGCTAGACCACCGTCATAACCGCTAGACCACCGGAGTGCCCGTAGCGATCAAGGTTCATACTATCCCATATACATGAATATCAAACGTAAAGGAATTTTTATCACACAGCAGTTGCGTGTGTTTCTACCAATTTGCATGGTTTCTACCGTTGGAGACAAATGAATAAAATTAATTGTCTATTTAACATCCCAACGGCGTTAAAAATTCCTTTACGTTTGATTAACATTCTATTTTGCAGACAAATCATTTAATGCATAAATTCCTTATGTCCCAACTCTGAAGAAATTTTGCCTGTAAACATGGTGATGTAAATGGAATAAAGAAAACTTAAAAGAAAACTTATACAAAATTATGATAGTCAAATCATACACAATGTTTAGAACATATATTTGACCTACAGGTGTCATGACTTTTGTGAATTTTGACCTCGAAAAGAGATGGAGTTTGAGTATTTTTTGTGTCTATCGCAAAAAGAGGTTTCCAAAAAGAAAAACAAAATTAATTTCATTTGGCAATGGTTTTAGATCCTGTGATCAACTAAATCCCGCACAACGAGAGTCACAACACTTACCGAACACGGCGACCGAAATATCCCGCTCTTGATCTTGTATGCCGCGGCACTCACATCCTGGAACTTGACCTGTATAGGGTTATCTGGGTCACAGAAGGTGTCTAGCTGATACTCCTCGCCGATCTGACCAATATCAATATCTGCATCTTCCTCCACGGTGCTATCAAACGCATCATCTTTGTGGACTTCCATCGCGACCCCTTCGTCTTCAGAGATTTGACCTTGAGGAGGGTCAGAGGGCATAGTCGAGCTTTCAAAACAGACTTTTATACCTGTGATTGTGAGAATTGTTGTAGAAACTGTTAAGAACAGCCTAAATAGGACTTCCTATACTATAACACCATGATGTGCAGAGAACACTATTTACAAGGTGCAAGTCAAGAAAGTAAATTGTAGATTCTAATCTTCATCGTTCTTTAATTCGCCAATCTCAAAACAATGCAAAAAGTTGACTTGAGAAGGTTGAGTGTAATTAAGAATCAATATGCAAATGACACAAGGAAATGAAAATACACTTCTGACTTAGACCTACCCAAAACAAAAATTTTATTGTGTCTGTGAAACTCAAAAGACATCGTCTGATACATGTAGATCTAAATGGAAATGTGATTAGATGATATTTCCAGGTCTAGTTTGTGAGGGATTTCTGAGAGCATAGATCTAAATATGACGGGACAGACACAATAAAATCTTTTTTCATGTGCTGTGCCGTTTTGAACCAAAAGGCAAGGCTGTGCATGCCTTCCTTTATCAAAGGAAAATCTTGCCACATTGATGATGATGCGACAGTTAGACAATTGACTGATTAAAATCAGTCAATTATCGAAATTCAACTTGATGACAACAATCAGTAGAGTTCTTCCACACTTTCACTTTGTCTTTGAGAGACACATGACATGGAATTAAACTAGTATTTTACCCAAACTATGGAATGAGTTACCTCTTGAAGTCAGGAAAGAAACATCAGTTAGTAGCTTCAAATCTATCTAAACTTAAAACACATCTATTTAATTAATTACAAGCAACGAACGTAGAGGGCGTCAACAGCTTCGCGTGTTGCTCTAAGGAAGGCCAACTCCGCTCTATTTTTGTGACCAAGAAAAAAATAGAGCGTCGTTTTCGATGTTTGTAGATTTGACAAAGAACAAAAAATACAGATTTTTAAATTCATTTATGTATCAAAAATATATATTGAACTCAAAATATAAAATTTTTATTTTGTTAATACTTTAAAATATGTTTTAGGTAAAAAATATCTAAATTTAGGAAACATTCTTTATTTTGTATTATAACGAAAATAAAGTTATTGGCGAGGTTGACAACTTTCAAAAGGAAATATTTCGCTGTGAAACTGCAAGTTACACTTTTCGTCTGCTATGCTGGCTGTTGAAAGGTTGGGATAAGAAGATAACGTTAAAACTGCAGGAATATGAAGGTTCAGATTCTTATTTTTTTTTTCTTTTTACCGAGAAATAGATACGTGAAGGTTTTGTCGAACGCTTAGATCTTACATTATCGTTAGACCTAGATTTTCTAGTAAAAACAGAGTAAAGTCAGTGACGGTAACTGATCGACATTCCCGGTATAGACGTTAGGGCTAAGAATGTAACGCAGTACCGGCTTACGCCGGGCGACAACTAACCTGAACTAGAACCGCTAGCTAGGCCTAACAACATGTCTTGTTAAAAGTTAAAATTTTTGGTCATTGTCTCTGACGAAGATTTGCTAGGATCGAAAGTCAGTGCTCCTTTTGACTTCTTTTACACCATTAGCTCTCCTTTATAGGATAAGCAGTTTCAGCAGTTCTTTATTTTGTTAAAGTTTAAAATGTAATGTCAATGGATTTTTAAGGATCTTTTAACGTTACTTTAGATCTGAAACAGTTAGATCTAGATCTATTGTTTCTTGATGATGGTTGACTGGGGCATTTCAATTTCCTTAGGAGTCGGGCATCAATCTACCTCTTTCCCGGAAAACAAGTCAAGTCTTTAAAAAAAAGAAAAAAGTTAGGCCTTAGACTTAGTTAGGGTGCCTAGTTGGCGTCTCTTCTCGGGGTTTAGTTGTGAAAAGCAGAACCTAAATTTTAAAGCAGAACAACTTCTCTAACGAAGTAAAATTCGACAGAGTCTCAGAGATCATCATCAACTTCAAGTTCAAGTTAAACTTAACGTTAACGTTAGATCTAACTTTAGTCTTACTCTATCATACATAGTCATACTCATAGCGTTACCGTTAACGTTACTAGATCTAAATTCTAACGACAACGTAGTAAGTTAGACCCTTAACTAAATTAGGCCTAACGTTAGAATCTACTCTGTTTACGAAGCTGACGATATCATCCAGGGTCTTGGCCTCATTTTTAATGATCTGACGATATAGGAGGCTTCCTTGGAGTTTCTTAGGCTCGAGCAGCTGAGCTGTCAAGGCAAGCTATAGCCCCGGGCCCCGCTAGGCTAGGAAACTCAGCTCGATAGACCCAAGCCAGGTGATCACGCTAGTGTCGCCGTGCGCCGTGGGCAGGGTTGGCAAGGAGGGGGCGCGGCGGGGTAGCTGCGGCAGCAGCTCAGCTGCTCCAGCCGTGATCAGATAGGCCTACATGCACTTCACCTGCGCCGGGGGCTTAGGCGCAAGGGCTGTTGGCGCTGCGCTGGCTATGCAAGCTAGTAGCTGCGCGTCAGCGCAGCGCTCATGCACACACGTGTATGCGGCTCAGCTCAGGCTCAGCCAAAAAAATAGAGCGGTGTGTGACCATCCCGACATGCTTTGCGAGCTGCCCAAAATCGTCTTGTCAAAAATCACATGAATGTAGCCGCCTGGTACAATCGCTGATAACAATAATCATTAACATGATAAAGATTATAGATTTTAAAAGTTAAATTTGCAGGTTGTGCAATATTGATTTATGTTAACCTTATTAATTTCTAACAATAAATATTTTTTAAACATCTTAATCTTTCTTAAAATGGTCATAATCTTTCATTTTGTTTTTATGATCGCTATCCATCGTAGTGTTGAATCGATGTGTGATTTCGTTGGCATGCCTACTTAAATGTGCGCATATCTCAGCTGCATGCGCGTATGCAGTTGGCCTTCCTTAGAGCAACTGGCGAAGCTGTTGACGCCCTCTACGTTCGTTGATTACAAGCATATCAGAAGCTCCTAAATAGCGCAGTAGAATATATATGATGGCGGTGCCCAAGTCTGCGCACCCAAAATTTGACCTCAATTTCAATAAAAAGTAAAGTATTATTTTAAGATTCATCAATATTATTCCATTCTTTCTATTCTATTGATCAATGAAGCAAAAAATCTCAAGAATTAATTTACAAGAACAATGTTTTTTTGCGATTTTTCGAAGGGCTGTCATTTTGTATTGCAGAATTGAATAGTGCCCATGTCTGCGCACTAACTCATTTTGCACGCAAATCAAGCGCACGCAAGTTTTTGACTTTCACTTTTTGAGAATGGTTGAAATTTTCAGGGTAGCAAATATAACTTGCGGAAAACCATTTTTAATCATTTTTTTTTCGCAGTTTTTTGTATCAAAATGGATTGTTGAGGTTAAGATTGCAGGTTGATATTATTTAGGGGTTTTGTTCTATAAAATTCGCGCATTTACGTGGGTGCGCAGACATGGGCACCGCGCAGACTTAGGCACTCTCACCATACCTTTCTTGAATAGTTTCTGCGCTCTACAAATTGACTATTATTATTATATTATTATTATTTATAAACTGTCATTCATTAAAATCTCGGTTCTTATCACGCTTTAATAATAATAGGTAGATCTAGATCTAGACTTCTAACGTTAAGTTATATTTCATAGTCTAGATCTAACTTAGACCTATGCCTAACGTTAGATCTACTCGAGTTTAGTGCATGGTCAATTCAAAATTGACTAGATCTAACGTTAGATTCTAACGTTAGAGATCTATCGGTAGGATGGGGGGTCCGTTGTCCGGACACTTATTTATAAGCAGTAAAAACAGCATCTTTTGCTCTGGATTTTCTTAAAATTTGTGAAGTAAATAACAAAAATATTTGTGGATATTTGTGCTTTGTTTTATTGTCTGATATAAATTTCAATCGATTAATGAAATATGGGATCACAAAGCTCCTAAAATTGCCGTCTTGTGCGGACACACACAACAACCGAGTAGCTTACCGTCTTCACTTCCAAAGCTCCGATCGGTTGTGTCTGTGATTGTCGTCATCAAGTTGAATTTGGATGAGAATTGTTTCAAAATTCAGACTTTGGTCTTTGCTTGATAATGATATTTTCTGAGTTCTGGATTCACTTTCAGGAGTCCTCATCCAATTCACAGCAAACTCTAACTCATGAACTCCAAGAATCAAACGTGAAAAATCTTCAATCTGCCGGGCGCCGTATATAAACAAAAAAATATAACAAACTATGGCTTCATATACCGCACCGGTACTGCTCTGTTTACCTTTTCACGAGGCGTGCTATTACGGTACGGTCTAGTCGTCGAGCGTGGCGATCGCATGCCCACGCACAGCGAACATGCAACCGGTTTGGACCGGTGCGAGCCAAAACAGAAACGTTTCCTTGAATATCATAATAGACTTTGCTTCAATTCTTAGATGTTAAAATCAACATTAATGTTCTACAAAAAATCCCCTAATTCTCCAATTTTAAGAAATTTTTAGGCAAAATAGAATTTCACCTTCCATTTCAATGAATTTCTCAAAGTTTTAATTAAAATCCGCAAATTTATGGACACTTTTAGGAGGTGTTTTCATGACATTGTTTGAAATTTAAGACTAGGCCTACTTCCGTATTTTCTATTTTCTTGCAACGTCATTGGTTGATGAGCTCATCGCTGTTTAGTACGCAAAGTTCTTCATTTTGATTGGTTTAATGGGACAACGCCCATTGAAAGCACGTGGCAATGTTTACGTTTGGAAGACCCGGCACATTGCATAACACTGCATTTCGTGTCCTTGGATTTTGTCAATGTCATCATGATCACCCAAAATACTACAGAGTACACCTAGCTCGCATTTTGTGATTTTGTTTCTGAGCTGAGGCGAGCAAATCACGAAATCAAAAAGAAAGAACAAAAAATATATAAGAGGAGTAAAGGAAAGGGGGGGGGATACTATATATCATTAAATATGAAAATGAGCACAGAAAATATGGGGTCCCTGTGGAATCCCATTTTCTTTGCTCACTTTTCATATTATATATTTCTGGTCATGTTTTCTTTTTATTTGAAGGGGGAAAGAGGTAGACCTAGAGGGAAAGCCAAAAATGTAGAAAAAAAAGTGGCAAGAGAAAATGCAGATAAGATGGATGAAAGAATTGTAGAAGTCAAAGGGAAAGAATATACACTTAGAACAAATTATGAAAAAGAAAATACATGTAAAAAATATTAAACTGATTTATTATTCATTTTTCTTTTCAGGTAAAAATGTTCAATGTACGGATTATTCATGGCCATGAGCTGAAGCTAAGCCAAGTAATTATTTTCAAACACATACAATTAGGAGCCATAAAATTTTGCTATCGTACACATTTCCTGAAACGAATGTTCTGTCATCTTGTTCCGGCGTACATTATATACACATTTGGTTTTTGCTTGTTACATTCCTCTCTCTATCTCCCCTCCCCTTAACTCTCTATCTCTCTCTCTCTCCCTCTCCCTCTCTCTTTCTCCCTCCCTCTCTCTCTCTCTCTCTCTCTCTTCTCATGCATTTGAAATCGTTTCAATTTCTGTTATTTTTTTTTTCACAATCCAAAGAAAAGTTTGCTTTAAAAAAAAACCTAATTCAGAGCATTGCCGAGTATCTATTGTCCATGTTTCTAACCCAATGTCTATTCAATACTTGCTCATAACCCCCCCCCCCTCCCCAAATATAATAATTTTGCTTTATTATTCTGTGATGCCTTCTCCTCCCTGTTATGATTTTTTTTTTTTTTTTTTAACAATCTAAAATTTAAGATATGTGCTACTAGGCAGAGATGACAAACACTCAATCAAAATAGAAAGTAATATGAAAACATTTATTCTTACCATTTAACTTATATACAACAAAAACATAAGAGAAAACATGAAATACATGGTTCGGTCAAAAGTTGGCAAGAAAGATATTAGCTTTCATGCAAAAGTACTGTTTCTCTGGAAGACTGTTTGTATACATGCACTATCAAATGTTATAGTATATAATCAGATGCTTTGGTGATTTTTAAGGAATAGTAGAGTAAGTTTGATGGAATCAAAACATTTCTCTTGGTATTACTTTCTGAAAGAGCAATCTTACTCTCTATCGGTAGAATATTTGCATATTCACAGAAATGCCAACACTACGGAATAATTATAACATTAGAAATTAGAATGCAAATAAAGCAAATATTTAAAACACCTGAAACAAGATGTCTTGCTTACAAGAGAAAGAAATCTATTGATTTGAATGCATTCTCAAAATAGAATGACGGAGCAAAATGTTATTATTCATGCTTTCTCTTGTGAGAAGTCATTTTTTTCTGGTGTTTGAACTATTTGCGTTATTAGTGTTGTAATGTCTAATGTTAGAATTATTCTGTAGTGTTGGCATCTCTGTATTCATACGATTTCTCAAGCCAATTTGAAGGATGAACTACAAAACATATTAATACATCCACTGCACAATGAACTGTTTCATCAACGGTCAAAGATTTCCACAGATCTAAGGTTTTTCATTTTCTCTAATCTAATCTATACTACATATATACAAGGTGACTAAAAAAAATACTACTCCTAAAATTGAACACAGTTCCAGCTAGTGTTCTTACATACAATCTGCACTTATGCTGCTCCTTTTTTTTCTTTTTGGTCCCATAACCCTTTGAAAATTTCACTTTACTTGATTGTACTAGATATTTGTCTATAAATATCATGTATATGCAGTAAAAAATATAGACGTTTCAGAATTGAATCAATAGTAGTTTTAGCACCATCAATCAATAACTCATTAGCAAATTTACAAAACATCTAACATATATGTACTACTTGTTAGGAGTCTAAACACATATGAAGATGTTGTGTGGAGTGCTAATATCCCATGCCTGGATTATTACTTGCTGTTTCATCATACTTGGTTGGTCAAATGCCATTACTGTGTGGATTTACAAGAATGTAGTTGATGTGTAGAGTCCTAATTCACTTCCCCAGCACTGAGTCATGAACTAACATGTGTTGGTCCGATGACATTAATTTGTAGTATTTGTTGCTGTATGGAATCCTAAAATCACATGTACAGATCAGATGAGCACTGATTCACCAGTTTGGAGTCATTACATAGCATTGGTTAGTCAAATGCCATTAATTGGAAGAGTTAGCTGCTGTGTGGACTCATAACATATCAATGCACAGATTAGTCCCTGCTTCACCCTTTTGAAGTCATACACACCTTGTGTTGGTCAAATGACTTAATTTGTGGAATTAGTCGCTATGTAGAGTACTAATGTACAAATTAGGCACTGCTTCACAGGTTTAGAGTCAATACCATACCATGGCTTGGTCAAATGACACTCATTTGAATAGTCACTAGATGTTGTGAAGTCCTAGTATCCCATGGAACATTTCAGTCGTTGCTTTACCGATTCAACATCCTACTATTCCAATGGATATTGCTTCAAGGGGTCTCCGTATTTCCTCCTGCTCTCCTCTCTCCTTTTCCTGTATACCTCCCTCTGTTGTTCTTCGACTTCCATCTGCCACATGACCATTCCTACCTCGCTGTCGCTGATTGGCGAGACCTTGATGGCTTTGATCAGAGGATTCGGAGCGAAGGACTCGACCTTCCCGATCACCATGACGCAATTGTCAACTAAAGAAAAAAATTTGAGAATAGGGCTGGTTAATGCTTTGGATTTTATTTCTGCAAGTCTGCATATATTTTCTTACATGGCATCATCACTGAATGGGAGGGAACCTTCTTGCCAAAGCATTATAGTGGGAAATTTAGGGACAAATGAACAACATTTTCTTGTATTTATACCCAACAGATTAAACAAGAAAACCTTGGTATGTATTGGGACCTTGTTATAAAGAACACATTAACGATGTTGTAAGAGTAGGTTTGGTTATTTGCTTGGTCCAGAGGAGTTTTATACATGGGGAAGTCATAAAATAATAACTAAGCAATGGTTCTCCCTGACAATTTCCCCTTTTTGTTTAACAGTCTTTCACATCTCCCTTGATTCATGTTTCACAAGGTTAATATCCACTTGGTATAATAGCAGTTGGTCCAGTTCTTATTGGTATAATAGCAGTTGGTCCAGTTCTTATTATTTAATACCAATTGAGCTAAAGCCATTTGGTTTACAAACAATGTGATTTAAGTTCCCTGTGGTTTAATTCATACTTGGTCTAATGACCAATGGTGCAATTGCCAATTTGTGTAACAGCAAAATTGTTTTTGTTTAATTCCAAAATGTACACCAAGTAGATATTAGACAAAATTCATATGAAACAAAATGGACAAAGTAGCAATTGGACCAAAAGATAATATGATAAAGTCGTTTTCAACAAAATAGAATTTAACCATGTAGGATGAGACTTATGCGGCGGTCACAACTCGCCGTACCTTCGACGTGCAACTCCCTACGATGGATTTTGTAGAAAAATCGTGCAGCGCAGGTACCTCGGAGGCACGTTGCATGTACGACGTGCAGGAAGTTTTTCCCATATCCTTACTACAGAAACCCAGGAATCGCAGAAGTTGACCCAGGACTTGTGCATGCATTGTGCAATCAACGCAGGCTACATTGATTGCACGTGCCCCGTAGCCTACGACGAGTTGTGACCGCCGCATAAACGGGCATTAGTCAAAGTGGGTTTAGACCAAGTGGGAATTTACATTTCATACTACCCCTTACCTGAGAAAAGGTTAGCTGGAGTTGATCGTTGCCTCCTCACACTACTATAATCCACTCTCACGTAACCTGTACAGTCGAAGAGTTTCACAAGGTTCTTACTCTCGTCTGCCTCAGTCAGTCTCCCCTCCAGCCAAACAAGACCTGTAAAAAAAATTAAGAAATAAATGTTAAAAGACTTAACTTGTATCACTGACAGGTACCGGTACAACAATGTAAATTTCAGAATAATGGACAAGACATTTATGTACACAACATTTCATTTTTTTTTTTCCAAAACATACTGTTAGGCGCCTTCTCCAAACAAAGTGCGTCAGCTTCCCGCATCCTTTGTACCAGAAGACGTTTTATCGGCTTTTGAATAGAATCCCGAAATCTTAATACGGCTTAAACAAGTTAAAAGCAGAAAGCAGATTGTTTCTCGCGTTGGATCAGGAAGCTGCGGGAAACTGAAGCACTTTGTTTTGAGAAGGCGCCTTACAGGACACATTTTATTCACTTAATCAAAGACATTTGACTATTGTATCAGTGATACCCAGGGAATATTTCTAAATGTTTTTATGAGTGAGACAATATTCACTCCTGCAACAATTGCCCAGCATTTATTAATTTATATTTTTCATATTTTTATTGTCACATCTACATGTATGTTACTTAGTTACTTAATACAACCTTTGCTTTTTGCTAGTCTCCTTCTTTTCGTATCAATGAATCTTAGCAATTATGAATTTTTATAAATATGTGTATATGTATTATATATTTTTAAAGATTTAAAAAATGATATAATTTTGAACATTCCAATGAAGATTAAAATTTGTCAAGTTTAGAGTTGTAAATGTAATATGGTTTTATGATACGCTTTAAGGTGTGGTATAGTGAAGTCTAGGGTAAGTTTTTTCATTTCATTACTCTATGAACTTTGTAGAGAAGTAATTGCAGCTGGAGCAAATGTCATGGAATAATATTTTTTGTGTATTACCAACCTTCAGGATCCAATGTAGAAATGACATCATCCTCTCCAAGCATTCGGATGAATATCTTGACTGCGGCAGCTTCTAGTCTGTTCTTAGCGGCCATCTTAGTACTACACAGATACCGATCTTTTGAGACGAATCTATATCTGGATGGAGACATAAAAAAAATTATGGTTTTATACAATGTAACTGCACATTCACTCCTAACATCCGGATTAATATATTCACTGCTGCAGCTTCTGGTCTGTTCTGAGCGGCCATCTTGTACTCCATAAATATTGATATTTAGACGAATGTATATCTGGATAGAGAAATGAATGATTTTTTTATTTTTAATTTAAAGATGGATTTTGAATAGGCAGTATGAGCATCATATATGTGTAGCATCACCCAGGTCCTGAACTACACAAACTCAGTGGAGGATCCAGGAAAGGGGCACAGGGTATGCGCCCCCCCGAATGATAATTGGAACCGCCCATTGACTGTGTATGTTAAAGTCGAAAATTTAAGCGGAGCCCCCCCCCCCCCTTGCAAATCCTGGGGGGCATTTCATTCAAAGGATTGTCGGACATTTTATCCGACAAACTGTTATAAGCTACTGAAATGTTGGCATTTGATTGGCTGAGAGCAAATTTGTTGGATAAAACGGCCAACATATGCCCCCCTGGATCCACCACTCCAAACTGCTAGATTTCTTCACATAATTATTCCTACCTGAATAAGGACAAATTTATCTCCTACTCTTTATAACATAAAAATAAGTAACAAAAGGAAATCATTCAAGTTTTTCTGAAATAAACTACTCAGAAAAGTTCAAAGTTCTGTGCAAATAAACCTTTTTCTTGATGGGTTTAGATCCAATAAGGTGGGAATTTGAAATGCAATTATTTTTATTTACAATAATTCAAAGGGAATATTTATCAGGATAATGCTCCAGTACTGCAGCCTATTACAGACCCCCATACCTTAAACAGAATGCTGTGCTTGTCAAACAAAGGCTGCCTAATAGTACGAGTAGACGAATCCGGGACAACTCGCCCACCGGACAACCCGACCCTGGACAACTCGCCGGCTACCCTGGACAACTCGCCCAAGGCGAGTTGTCCAGGTGTACGGTGAGGATCGGACGACTCGCACCACCTTTCTTTGTTTCTTCTTCTTTTATCAATACATTCACTGATGTAGACGAATTATTCATACTTCATGAATTATATG
The DNA here is from genome assembly GCA_940671915.1 of Paracentrotus lividus. Taxonomy (NCBI): domain Eukaryota; kingdom Metazoa; phylum Echinodermata; class Echinoidea; order Camarodonta; family Echinidae; genus Paracentrotus; species Paracentrotus lividus. The sequence goes on from CALNVZ010001721.1 coordinate 1,713,061, forward strand.
GTTGTCATGATGATTTTCTATCATCTCTTTGAAAAAAAGTTAAAAATATGAAGTTTTAGGTTACTTACAACAAGTTTTTTTTTTTCGCCTTGTGATGAAGAATAACTCGAGGTGAACCACCTGACCCGTTTTGAGATGAGCTGAATTTGCCTCAAATTGGAATAATGGTTGTATAATTATATTTCATGAAAGTTAACTTTATTACTGAAAGCAAGATCTTCCTATTTTTACAGTTTTCTGTACTTGAAAAACGATTTCTAATCATGAATCATGAGCAAATTCCCGACAGTGAAACCCGCCTGAATAAATGAGTTACTCGACGAGCCTTGCCACTGCGGGGGCGGGGGCAGGCTCCTGGTCTGATTGCAGGCGGCTGACCCGGCTGGTGACTGTTTGTGCTGCTCAAGCTTCGCTCTCGCCCAATCGTTCTCCCGCGCCGTGACTTCATATCTATCACTGTGCTCCCCTCAAAACTGAATTAAGGTATAGGTTCTATTACTTTGTTATATATTATTATTTACAGGCTCAAATTGTTTCAAATTTGGAAAATGTTATTAATGATGGAGTTTATATGTAGTCCACGCCGAATTCAGTCCACCGCACTTTGTTAGGGTCTAACGTTAACACTGGTCTAGAGTAGATCTAACTGTAGAGGTCTACTAAAAAGTCAAATAATTAATCCAACCTTTTAATAGTATAAAATGTTAAATATTCCAAAGAACATTTAGAAAACTACGACTGAAATATTTTGCGAAGTCGCAAGCAGCTGGGTCGATTCTGTGACCATGTCACTTTTGCTTTGCCTTTGGCAAACTGAACGGTATTCCTCTAACTAGATCCCCTCTAGTAAACTGTTATGGTAAGGTGCGCCCAAGTCTGCGCAGTGCCTATGTCTTGCGCACCCGCGTTCATTAGTTTACAGACTCTCAACGGGTCTCTTCGTATAAATTTCAAAGAAGGAGGATTGTATAATGCTCCATTTCAAAACAAACATAGGTTGAGATTTACTTCTGAATTCTGGTTAGTCTAGCCATGAAGGATTAACTACAGACGCCGTTGTCGCTGAAGATTACGCAACACGCCTCAGGCTCTGCATGCGATGTTGTTATATCATCCCGTGAAAGATGAGGAACACTAGATCCGAATCTCCTTGACCGCACCCGGTAAAAATGTTTGCCTCGGTCATTTGGCAGATCAGAAATGCATGGCACATTTCAATTTATTTTCATTTATACAAAAACATCTTGACCTTTAGTTCAAAGTTCAGTCTGCCTTGTCTTTCATTTCATCCAGGTCTTTTATATTATACATTGTAGTTGTAGGCCTAGTCTTCATTGTCTGTCCACGCTATCTTTGAATTCAGCCTTAGTAATTTGAATCCAAATTGGTAATTACAATCACTTTGATGGCTTTGAAATAACAGAAAACATTCAGTGTAACAGGATTGACTGTATTAAATAAGAAACACCTTGTAAAGGGTTGTCAGAGCGAGGATGACAATCCCTAAACAGATAACATGGGATATTCTGCCATTTCAAGGTTATCTGTTGACATAATATCATAATCTTTAATTAATATGAAGATTTTCCAGACGGAGCATGACAATCTTATAGTAGATAACATGGGTGGATTATTTCTGTCTGAATCAAGGTTGTCTACTTTTTGATCTAAACAAATCAACACATTTGTCTCCATCTATGTAAATGGTCAGGTGTTCACGCGTCGAGTTTTATTCTCATCACAGGGAAAAAAAAACTGTGTTGTAAGTAACCTAAACTTCATATTTTTAACTTTTTTAACATAGGATATGATTAGAAATAATAATCATGACACCCATAAAATTCATGGAAGTATGAATAGTTTCGTCTACATCAGTGAATGTATTGATAAAAGAAGAAGAAACGTGAATGGCTGGGAGGGTCGTCCGATCCCGCACCTGACCGGCTGGACAACTCGCCTTGGGCGAGTTGTCCAGGGTAGCCGGCGAGTTGTCCAGGGTCGGGTTGTCCGGTGGGCGAGTTGTCTGGCTTCGGAGTAGACTAGATGATAAATAAACAACTCTTTACCTGGAAATAAAAAGCCATACACAGTAGACCCAAGTGAACAACAACTTTGATTGTACCTGTATGCAATATATGTGCATGGATATCTCTCTTATATCCATGGTATGTGCAAGTACCTCTTTACATGTTTTACAAACCCACAATACACCTCCTCCCTCAACACACACAGATTCCATCCCTGTTATACACACTCTCTCTCACACACAACAGCCACTTGGTTGGAGAACAAAGGATTAATCCACTTAATCCACACCAGGGGATTAGTGAAAGGACCCCTCTCAGGAAGCTGCTAATTGGAACACAATAGAGATTAAACATTCTCACACTACTTTCTTCACCAGTTACAGCACATGTACCTCAGAGCAAATGTATTTTGTCATACACAATTTAGCAAAATACCTCCCAGATTTTATTTTCATTCATTAAAAAGTATGGGATTTAATTATAAAATCGTTTTGACTGTCAATTGCAATATAGCCCAAGACATTTAAATGTTTTTTGGGTTTTTTTAAGCTAAATCAAGGTGACAATCATTTAGTTATTTGAACCAAGCATATGTTTCTTGTTGCAGTTTTTTTTTCTTTATCTCTCTCTCAATTTTTTTTTCTTCTTTTAGAAATGCAAACATCCAAATGAAACATTTTATATAGTTTAAAACATGACCCTCTGCACTCTAATCCTGTTTTTTTCTTTTTTGCAAAGCCTCTAAGTTTTAGAAAAAGATATTTCATTTCAGTGTTCCCACAGCTCTCTACATGTACAATTTATGGAATTCAATGGCGTTTTCCGGAATCCTCAATTTTTTGTGTTTTTTTTTTCATGACAAGCACATGAAAAGCCTGAAGTATATAAACCAGAAATCAAGGTTTTTAAAACTTCTTTTATTTTGTTCTTCCTATTCTTCTTCCAGTCAAAGGGATGCAGTAACATTGAATGATATTAAAATCCATTTTATTCGATTTAGCATATTTTGCCAATATAATTATAAACACTTAGGTCAGTCTGGTATCTCTTCAAAATTGCACGCTAATTGCTTGCTTTACCCTCAAGATATCAATGATTTCATACTCAAATTTTATAAACCAACACCGGATGGTAAAAACCATGTGCTTTTGCACATAGCACAAACTACACCTATTTCCTGTTGTATAGTACCCGTCTCTAGCGGCCTGGTGAGCTAGCAGCAGAGGGTACTGTTGTTCGGCTGTATGCTTGACATTGTTTGTTACACAGTTTTAAGGTAGTAAATGACTTCCATTTGAACTGAAACTTTCAGTAGTTTGTTTTTACTGTTGGAACAATATAATTTTATTAATCTTGATCTGATTGCTCTTGTTTTTGAAAGTTACCAAATCCCTTTAATTCCACCAGTGGTGCATTCTCGTATTACACTACTGCTAGCTGCTCAGTGTTCTTTTTTTCCCTAATTCAAAGAAAGGTCAACAATGCAAGAGCTCAAATTCGAAAAAGGGACAAAATATGAAATTTATTATATCATGATGATTGTAACTTTTTATATTTTTTGTTCTTTTAATGTTCTGATTTCCCGTAGATTACCTAGAAAAACTTATTTCACAGAATTTGGACAATTTCCTGGCTGCAATTAATGTGGAAAACAAACAACAAACAAATAGTAAAATACACAAAACAACGCCACTGAAACAGGCCACATCACATGTCAAATACAAATCCAAACGCAAAGCCAAAGGTAGCCGCTACCAAAGGCAAATAACTCCAAAATCGAATGAAAGTTAAGCTGCATAAGAGTGCATTGGTGAAACATCCACAAAATTAAACTTTTGATCCAAATGCAAATGAATATTTTTACTGATAATATTCATTTGCATTTGGATCAAAAGTTTAATTTTGTGGCAAATAACTCCAGTATACTTCACGCCCAACATCAACATAAAGGTAAATCAAGCTGATCAAGATCAAGGGAGCCCAAGTCCAAGCAAGCCGTTGCGGTGCGGCTCAGCTCGCCAAGCGGTTGGGGCAGAGGTGAAAGGAGAGAATACCCCCAATCACGCATGCAAATTGCAAGTACAACAAAATTGACCGTGTTTCAGTTTGGTGATTGAAATATTTTTATATAGCTATGAAACATGATAAAAACTTACCAAATTTTGCCAAAGGTCGATATGAATATATAGATCATCAAATGTCAGAAATACAACTGTAGAGACGTCAGAAGAATGATCAATTTCTATCTTTCTGCTCGCTACTCTCTCGCGTTCAAAAGGCTGCTCCGACTCGACTCTTACTTCATGCGTCCATCAATATGGGAAGCTAATGAGAGAGTTTAAGCAAGTCGATGCTGTTATTCTGGATATGCGAAGCATTGAACCGTTCCACATCGCCACCTTCTGCACAAACTGGATCATTTCGGTATAACGGGATCACTCCATCATTGGTTCACATCATTTCTCGTTGGCAGACAACAATCTGTTGTTCTCCAAGCATCTCATCGACCAGTAATGTCGCCTCTGGAGTGCCACAGGGCACGGTTTTGGGGCCGCTCCCGTTCTTAATGTATATCAACGACATTCCAAGAAGGCCTTGACGCAAAGGTTAGCCTCTTTGCTGATGACTGTGTGATTTTCAAACCAATATCAAATCTTGCAGGATTGCATGCCCTACAGAGTGACTTGACGCTACTTGAGAGGTGGTCTTCAAAGTGGCTCCTGTCCTTCAAACCTGATAAATGCAGTGTCTTACGGTTCTCTCGATGTATAAAATAGAGTTGAACACCCTACAAGTTATCTGGTCACACCTCCAGTGTACTCAGCAGCACAAGTACCTGGGAGTAACACTTTCTGGCGACATGAAATGAACATACATGTAGATACTGCCGTCTCCAAGGCCAACCGCATGATTGGATTCATACGACGAAACCTAAGCTCAGCTCCACAAAAGGTTAAACTACAGCCTACAAAAGCTTGGTTCTTCCTCACGTCGAGTACTGTAGCTCAGTATGGATCCTCATACCCAAAGCAACATAAAAAAAATCGAAGCAGTTCAAAGGAGAGCAGCCAGATTCATACTTCATGACTATGAAGAGAGAGCTCCAGTCACAGCAATGTTAAAGGTCCTTAACCCCACCCTTAGAAATAGAAGAAAGAATAATAGATTGACCATGATGCACAAGATTGTTCACCAGAAAGTCGACCTATAGTCTCAGGATCATGTGCAATTCAACCGCCGTGGGGAAGGTGGTGTAGCAACCAGGAATCATAACCCACTTTCACTAGATGTCCCACGTGCAAGAACCAATTGCTTCCAAAATTCGTTCTCCCTAAGACAGCAAAAGACTGGAATATGTTACCATACAACATTACTTCCATCAATAACCCTCACTTTCAAACTCAAATTGACAAAAACCAAACCTCAATAGAAATCCTTTCGGCAAGACCTCTGCCACACACAAGTTGAGTGATGTTCCAGTAGGAGCTTGTCAACAAGACCAACCGTGAAACCGTGAAACCGCGTTAATATGCGTGTATGTTATACGTGAACCACGTGCGATCACTTGATTGTTTACATGCAAGCGCCCCATAGTCGAAAGGGAAAATTCTAAGTTTACAGACCCAGTTAAAGAATTTATAAGTTAAAAAATAATTAACTTTAAAAAAAAAGTTAAGTTAACATTGTAAAATCTTCAAAAGGTACTCTTATAATACTAAATACTCATTATTGTATATTTAGTCTAAAGAATTTGCAATTTTCAATTTGAAATACAGTTTATAAGTGCGTACTTATCATTTGCAGGGACTGTAATAGTAGACTACAACAATAAACTCTCAACACGTGCCAAGTTGTAAACTCAGAAACAAACAATTTATACTGCATGCTGTGGTCAACAAACAAATAAACAGTTTATAAACAGGGGAGTTGTTCAGCACTTCCCCTGTAGGCTGTACATCAGACCGGGTTTATCCACCGGTTTATCAAATTGAGATATACTTATAAGGGCTCTAAATAAATGAAGATAAATGAGAGTTTAAGACTTTACAATGAACTTGAATTCAAGTTCAAGTTCAATTCATTTAAACCAATCAAACAATCATACAAACATCATTATAACATCATAATAACAACAGTAAATAATATTATGAATGAGAGGTTTAGGACCTCTGGAAAGCAAAGCTTGTGATTAGAGCCCTCGATTTATGTTTTGCAATTAAGGTGCTCACTTGGGGCCTAAAGGCCGGAGGACTCTAGGCTGAAATTGAAATGTTTTGAAAAAGTTAAAGTGAAATCTAACAAGCACAACACAGAAAATTTCATCAAAATCAGATGAAAAATAACAAACTTATGCATTTTTTAGGTTTTGATTTTGATTTTTTTTTTGTATAACAATTCTTTGCATTGTCTCATGAATATTCAAATAAGCAAACTGATGATGTCACCATGCGCGTATTCTGGGGGGGGAGGACTTTACGGGCCCGGGCCCCCCGGGTGGGCACCCGAAAGGGCGCCAAAATGACCTAAAAGGGGCGCTATATTGGGGGGGCGCCAAATGGAGGCCAAAAAAAAAAAAAGGGGGGAAAAAAAACACGAATAAATAATAAATGTACATGAATAGAGCTGATTTACTTCTGAAACCTACCCCTACAGCTAATATTATGACCTTTGGTTGGCCGAAGGCCGAAAAAAAAATTCAACATCAAAAATCTGGATTGGTATATCACATAATAAAATACAAAGGAAGTAGTGGGACTGTGACATCATCAGTTTGCTAATTTGAATATTCATGAGACAATGCAAAGAACTGTTATACAAAAAAATCAAAATCAAAACCTAAGAAATTCATAACTTTGCTATTTCCCATCCGATCATTTCCAGCCTGGAGGAGTCCTTTTACAAAAATTATCGAAAATACAAAGAACGTAAAACGGTAAGGAGGAAGATCTAATAATATTTTTTTTATTATTATTATTATTATGAAGATCTATATACAAAAAGAAGGGAGGAGGAGTGATAACGGGTCAACATTGAGGATTTTGAGAGAGGGAGACTATTATTATGAAAAGAAAAGAAATTTTTACGGCAAAAGGGATATGCCTAACATCATATTTCAAATGTAGCCTCCATTGAACTAATGGTGTGACGAAAATTTGGAATGAAAAAAGGGAATTAGATTTTGAATAAGTAAAATTAACGTTTTGCAAACGTGCAATAATAAACAACTAATATTTATTTGTATTAACTATAATTATGTGACAAAAGCTTTCATTCTTTACCTCTCAAACTCTGAATCGTTTTTTTTTTTTTTTTTTTTTTTTTTTTTCCACGTCGACCACGTCCACAGCTAGCATTCCATAGTGATTTGTACATGCTGCTTTTGCAAGAACAAGCTAGAAGAAGATGGACAAAAATCCCGAAGAAAGCTCTCAGCTTTCTGTTATTAAAAGCCCAAACGACAAGAAAGAATATAGGTAATTATGCTCTGACATTTTTCAGTTGTGGATTCTTCCTAACTCGTTTGTTTTAGTTTGTACTTGAGACATACATCCGCAATTGTTACGCATGTGTCCCACCTACTTGCTTTCGCGTGTGTAATTTTAGAGGTTGTTCAGAGAGAAATGATATCGTCTTTGTTTGAAGAAAACCTGATTTATGAGCTTTCATTTCTTTGATTTTTTTTTATTGTTAAGTAATGAAGTATTTAAAATAGAGGTTTTAAACCTACGCACCTTCGGTGAGCATAGTTTAGACTTTAAATATCAGTTTCAGGCATTTTGCCCTGCACAAGTTAATAAAATAAGTTTTTAATTTAATCAAATAACTTTATTTCTAATATCTGTATTGCTGTGTATGATATCTTTATTCTTTATTCTGATGATACTGTATTAGTGTTCAGCGCCAAATGTGCCGAAGAAATTGTAACAGAAATCAATGCAGATCTCCAAAGAATAAGTCGATGGACGGATGGTTAATATCAAATCGACTTGCACTAAACCCTGATAAGTCAAAATTCATGTTATTTGGTACCTCTAATAAATTGAAAAATGCAAACCCCCTAAATGTGAAGGTTGATAATCACGTTCTTGAAAGAGTTACAAATTTCAAATACTTGGGTACGTGGTTGGAAGAGTCGCTCACCTGGCAAAAGCAAGTAGTCTAGATGTAATAAGCAAAAAAATTGGCTCACGCATTGCCTTATTAAGTAGACTGAGAAAGTACTTCACTGTCGATAGTGCCAAACTTCTAGCTAATGCCTTGATAACACCCCATTTTGACTATTGCAGCTGTTCTTGGGTAAACTGTTCACAATACATAAAGAACGTTCTCATTACCCAACATAAAAAAATGGCGAGACTGGTCCTCAAATGCAATTTTATGACACCTACTGTTGATGTACTGTCTCAACTGAAATTGGTAACCATTGAACAAAGATGGAAATTTCACAAATGTAAGTTGTTATATAATGCAATCAATGGAGAAAGCCCTAACTATATCTCTGATATGTTTACTAAAAGTAATAGTGTTCATACGCACCGCACGAGGGGTGCCACTTCACAAGGTTTGCTGGTGCCAATGGTCAAAACACAAATGGGGAAAAAAAAAAATTTCCCACGAAGGGTCCCTTTTGTGGAACGGGCTAACTTCAGCCCTTAAGAATGCACCAACTAAAGAAGCATTCACCATACTATTCTGGAGACTAGCAAAAAAACATGAAGGGCTTTAATTCCGTATATTATGTCCTTTGATGCTAGCCAGTGAGTGTAATCGTGCATATAGGCATATATATATAGTTTCTGAAGGGATAGGCAAACCTTAAGTATTAAAAAAAATGTTATTATGAAGTGAAATTACTAATGAATCTTAATTATATGTAATCTTATGCTATGTAATATGTTTAAAGATATGTGTTATGAAAAGAAAATGAAAATAACTGTTAACTAGAATTATACGTTTAAGGCCAATGAATTTTGAATAATTACATCACCAACTAAATCACCATCATTCTTTATGATTTAATTTGATTTGATCAATAAATCAAATCAAATCAAATCAGACCCTCTTGTATGTATATATACCTTATTTTCTTATAACAATCAAATAGTATTTTAGAGATAAAATTTTAGGTAATCTAACTTAAGCTTTGGTAAAATGACTTTTGATTTATAAATTGCACACCTTCAAAGTTTCCTTGATTTATGCTGAATATCAATACTGGTTCTTTTCAATTACCCATATCATTTCACTTCTACCATGTCTATTGTAATTGCATTGTAAGGTAATATTGTCAATTTCATATCTTTGTTTACATGTTCTCATTTATACTTTTGTGTTCCTATGATTGTTTTATGTATATATATGTGCAGGGCCCTGGTTGACAACAGTGTTCAATCACTGAATAGGCTACCCTGGGTAAATAAGACAAATAAATAAATAAATAAATAAATAAATAAGTAAATAAAATTCTTCACAGGGTTGTAAAACTAGACAATGGCATAACAGCACTGCTGATCAAGGACGTTGAAAGCAAGGATGAGGAGGAGCAAGAAGATCAACAAGAAACGGAGGAGGGAATGGATGACAACGATGGAGGAGATGATGATGATGTGGTTGTGAAGAGGAGAAAGAAGGAGTCCTGTGGGACGGATGATGACGAGATGGAAGGAGAAGAGGAAGAGGGAGAAGAAGAAGAGGAGGAGGAAGAGTTCTCCAAAACAAAGAAACCTCCCACAAAACAATCGAAGATGGTGAGAAAACTTCTCTTTTTTTTATATATAATAAATCATGTAGATCTTATGTAATTGTAGAAGACTGCTTTTGTGATATGACTTAATTAATTACTTGTAGCTTTCCATACTTCTGGTTATGCACTTTTTCCATGACCTTGATTCTCCTGCTCAGTCAACCTTTACCTTTTGTATTCTTCTGATTGGTATTCTATTCATTGGTCACTTCCCTTTCACTCTTCTCTCATTCATTTCTATGGGTTACCATTTCCACCTGGTTTACTCTATGCTTTGTGATTTATAGAATGTTGATGATCTGCAGAGAGCAGCCTCTATCAGAGAAAATAAAGACAGAGCTGTACTGGACTTCATTCTGTTAGTTTCTTAATTTTGGCTCCTGCTTGTGATTACAGATTAATTTACTTCATATAGTTTGCAGCTATGTTTGATTGATTCTGGTGATTGATTGTCAGTGACTATTGCTTATATTTTGGAGAAGTTTACATAATAAACAAAAAATTCAATCTAGAAGAATAGAGCACTCAATGTGATAAAAATAATGATAAAGTCAACTTCATTATTACTACCCGGTACTCGTAAGTAAAAGTGCATATTGACCTTGTAGCCCAAGGCATATAAATTCAGGGGAGCTTTTTGTTACTCGTGTTGGTTTTTTGGTTTTACCCACTTTCCCCCCTCTTTTTATTGCAACTGCGTTCATAAAGAGAGTGGAAAATCTATGTAAGATTTCTATACACCCATGAAGACAAAAAATTGTTGTGAGGTTTTAAAATTGTAAATGAAATAAGGAGTAAACTCACTGCTCGTCAGGAGAAACGGGCAACTGTTCATTGTAGATTGCTGTAATTAATACTGAATGAAAATCAACTTTTAGTTTAATTGCGATGCCATGAGGAGAGTACATGTACATGACATTTTCATTGATTTATTTGGTGTGTAAGCAGAGACATCCTAAGTGGTTTAAAAAAATTAAACCTGGAATAACTATAAGCTGTATTGGAATTGAATAAAGATATTAATATTTTTTAATTGAGAGCGAACTGACCAACACTTTCATTGACTGTGTGTTATAAATAGCTAGTCTTAAAATATACCTTTTGAGATCAATAGAATAATGAATAAATTAGCCTAGGATATTATTTGTATAGATTTCGGGAAGATAAATTGTTTTGAGGCGAAAAGTACTTTTTTTTTTTGCAGTGTGAATGTATTGAATTATGAATTAGTCTTTAATCATTCGATTAGGCCTATATTATGGGACTACACCACTCAGAATGTTGCATTATGGGTCAGGAATCAGATCAGATTTGAGTAGTTGAGGACTTGAGATGGTACTATTTAAGGCTCCTGGGGGGCGTTTCACGAAACCGTCATAAGTCTAACTTCTTGACTAAATCGGAGATAGTCAGTAACTTGTCCAGAGGCGGGTTCCACGAAGCGCCCTCTCTGACAAGATCGAGGACAACAAGCTGACTAAATACTTATGACAGCTCCGGACCTGTCATATCTTTTGGAGAGCGCTGATACGTCAATCAAACGCAATTTATGGCAAGCGATCGGTTTGGGCGAATTGCATTTGCCGCGACAATCTCGATTTTCTCATTTTTGTTCATACAAAATATGGCAACCTCAGGATTTTGGTCTAATATCTAGAAAATAAATGGTTGTTAACAATTAAGTGATTTTTATATCCAATAAAGAAAAAATATCTCGTAATATATCCAATCAAGAAATAAAATTGAATAAATTGCAAAAGCATTATTCAGCTTACCATAAAGCTAAATAAAGAGACCCCCAGAGACTACGTTGGTAGTTAAAATCGATCTATTAGTCCCAAAATTAATAATTTTGAATAGATTTCTTTTTAAATTACAATGCACTATTAATTTCTTTTTGTGAGCAAACAGAAAATTTAGGAAAAAACCTCAATCTAGCTCCATTTTCAGCTAGCGTACTTTTTTATAGTCTGATTTGCGAAACTATGAAATTAGCGCATCCGGGGGTACCCATCTCATGTTCTGACGTGGTCTTATTAATTTCATGATTGACACCTTGTAAATATATGCAGTAAGAAACATTGTGCGTTTTAATTCATATTATATAAATTATACATAATTTTATGAGCTTTCATACTGTTATTGACCGATTTTATCACTTCAATTTCGATAATATTGAAAATTTTGCTAAACCACAATGTCTAAATATCAACGAAACCGTGATTAAGGCTATTGCTCGATGACATCATCTCCGATAATATCGATATTACAAATTGTCGAGCTTGGAATTAGCTTTGTGTAACCGACTTAGTAAGATTGGAGCTAACTACGTGGTTGGTGGATAAAGATATGACTAACTTGTCCATGGTTTCGTGAAACGCCCCCCAGGTTCTTATTGGTTTTAACATGTGTTTCATTCTTGTATTGTTTACGTATGTTCAGGCTGCAGCAGCACTGTGTGTTGGTATTGGAAGCTTTAGTGATCCTGATGACATACCTGGCTTAGCTCACTTTCTAGAACACAGTAAGTAAACATTCTGTACATGCAGTAGACTGACTAAAATAGTCCTGAGATGGTGCCCTTACCCTAGTTTTTATACCCTAAAAATTAGGTAGTTACGCAGTAATCCTTAAAGGAAAGTTCACCCTGGAATTATATTGGTTTTAAAAAATGTAGAAAAACAATTTTCAAAATATGAGTGAAAGAGTGAAAGAAATTGACCAAAAAATAGTGAAGTTATGAATAATTGAAGTTTTGGTTCTGTGACGTCACGTGCGAGCAGCTCTCCCATGTGTTGGGTATGTTAATTCCATACATTTGTATTTTTTCATAATTCTAGATAAAGGAATGGGTCAATTTCATAGAGGCGTGTATATGAAAAAAGGTTTGATAATATATCCACCACGCAGGTGAAATGATTAATACTCTTCTGAAAAAGTGACATTAATGGAATTTACAGTACATAACACATCGGAGAGCTGCTTGCACCTGACGTCACAGAATCAATAATTTTAAATATTCATAACTTCGATATTTTTGGTTCAATTTTCTTCAAATTTTCACTCATATTTTACTTATATTTTTCTGCATTCATTAAACTCAGTAAAATTCCAGGGTGAACTTCTACTTTAACCCGTAGAAACCCTTGGACAAGGGTCAGTTTTCAGGCATTAACTAGGACATCGATTAATACCAATTTAGAACGGTTGTTCACAACTTTTCTGTCAAATTGATGTTTCACTGCAGGTACTTCAAATTGGTTTTAATACTGTACTGTTAGGCATTAGAAAAAAAAAAATATCTAATATGTATTTAACCATTTGACTATTTCACAATGTGAGGTTGATAGTTGATACGTACATTTTGTTATCTATATATTCAAGTGATGCTTCAAGAAAAACCAATTATCCTTGTCTAGATTTACTTTGGACAAAATGTTAAGAAAAGTGAGCCCCAAACTACGTGATATAAAAATCAGACAAATGAATTTCCTAGAAGTGGACATTTAATATTCGAGTAAGGTCCAGAGAATCTGTCACGGCAGGAAAAATTGTTGGGAAAAGGAGTAGAGGAAGAAGAATACTGTTGTTGGACACCTTGAAGAAATGGCTTGAAGAAAATAGAAGAGAAAGGAATTGAAGATAAAGGGACACAAATAATCAAGAAAGATAGAAACAGAAAGTTATGGAACAACATGATCGCCAAATTGTAACGATATGGTACTTGAATAGATAGATAGTCTTATTGAATATTGTTTTCTTTCCAGTGGTGTGTAATGGAATGAATTATGGCTTGATTTCTCATTCAATTTTTTTTTTCCAGTGGTGTTTATGGGAAGTGCAAAGTACCCCTGCGAGAATTCCTTTGATGCTTTCATCCAGAGACATGGTGGCAGTGATAATGCATCAACAGGATTTGACAAAGTATGTATCAACAACTAGTACCGGCCTGACAGAAAAGTTGTTAGTGCTAACAGAGCACTAACAGTAGGCCACGCCCAGTAATGTCTTTTGTATGGTGATGTCAAAGATTGATCCCAGATGTAAATAATGCATTGGTGTGACATTATGTGCTGCTTCGACATTGCTAGTTGTAACAGTTAGTGTTACTGTTAGTGCTCTGTTCGTGCTAACATCGTTTCTGTGCGGCCCGTGTAGTTCTTTACACCACTCTTAAATGAATATAATACCACTAACTTCTTGAATAATGCACACATCCACCTCACAAAGTGTTTAATATGGCCTAGCTTTAGCTCGGCTTCAATTTGACAAAGTATGTATCAACAATCAGTTCTTTACAGCATTCTAAAATGAATATAATGATAATAATAATAATAGTAATAAAAATAATAACATATTCTTATATAGCGCCCTTCCAAATAAATTTGCTCCAGGCACTTCACATTAAAAAAAAAAACACAACAGTAAGAAAGGTGACTTGCTCTCCAAGTTAGTATAAGCAAATACTACTATTTATAGTTAAAGAAGTTTATAATATTAACTTCTTGACTAGTGTTCACATTTTCCTCACAAATTGTTTAATATGACCTAGCTTTAGCTTCACTTCTTATTTTGGGTGTTTACAGCATTCAACAAATTTCTGCCTCACCTGGATTATGCAGGATAAATGTTGATAAACACATATATGGCTTTATACAGTACTACATTTGCGGAGTAGCCGGAATTTGAATAGTTTTTGTCCTGATCAACAGTCCAGGGATTTACCCATCACATCACATCATCATATTATAGGGGTACTTCCACACATCATTTAAACTTGTTATTTTTATCCTGCACCTTGTAGACCTGGAATATTTTGCAGTACTCCCATTTGGAATTGGGCAATTCCAAGCAAAAGTGGACGTGGAACTGAAACTTTAATGTAATGCTGTGCCTTTGAAAATGTATCTCATTAAATATGCAGATCACTATAACAAATGTTATCATTTTGAAAAGAGGGTACCATCAGCTATTGTCATGAACCATTTCTTTGTAAATAAAGATTAAAGTATGGATGATAAATTTGTTTGAATGCTAAAGTGCTGCTTCTGAATGTTACTTCGTTACCTTGGAACTGCCCAATTGTTATCACTCCAATTCCGATAAATTTGTAAATAAAGACTGCTCATGGCAAAAAGAAAAGGACAGGTTTCAATAAATATCTTTAGTACTAATATAAAATCTTTTCTTTCTTCTTGCTTCAGACGATATTCCAGTTTGAGGTTCAGAGGAAGCATTTCCGTGAAGGTCTGGACAGGTTTGCACAGTTCTTCACTGAACCTCTACTCAAGGAAGATAGTACAGATAGGGAGCTGGAAGCAGTCGATAGTGGTAAATAAATCCCTCATTGGAAGTTTGTTGATCATTCATTGGTTAAGTTCTTTACTGAGCTTCTTCTCAAGGAAGAAGATAGCACAGATAGAGAACTAGATGCAGTCGATAGTGGTAAATATATCCATCAATAGCACATTGTTGAATTGAATTTTTGTTTTTTTAATCTTTTATTGGTTATGTTCTTTACTGAGCTTCTTCTGAATGAAGATAGCACAGATAGAGCGCTTTTAAGAGGGCATACACCAAACATTTTCTGATAGTTCATGAGAAATGTAGATTATCCTTCTCTTGATTGAAGTAATGGATGTAATGTAGGTCTGAATGTTTAACATCAGCTTGCTGTATATGGAACACCTTTATAAGAAGATACAGATCATATCAAATCACTGGACAAGATGTTCAAACAGTTACATTATGGTAAAAGAAAATCTGATATGTGCATAAACTTACAAGTCATCCCATCTTGATTTAGTGTGCACCCTTTTGTTTATTAAGAATAGGCTAAGGCTTCCAAAGGCTTCAGTAGATAAAAGCTTACCAGGTAGCCCAAAACATGCATCATGACCTGCTTCTAAAATCATACTGCCAGTCATAAAATTCTCTTCTATGATCTGTATTGTTGTACACTTATTCAAAAAACATTTCTTGTGAATCACAGTTTAGCCAATTTCCCAGTCTTTTCTTTCCTTTTCTTTCCCACTTCTTTTCATAAAAGCGCATAGAGATGCCTAAAATTGGAAGTGATACACGCTTTATAAGAACCGTACTATTATTATTATTATTATTATTGTTTTGTAGAGTTTCAGATGAGCTTACAGAATGACTTCCATCGTAAGCAGCAGATGATGAGTGTTTTCTGTAGAGAGGGCCATCCAATGGGGAAATTCACTTGGGGTAAGTACATGTCTGCTATAGCAGCAGATTATGAGTGTTTTCTGTAGGGAAGGACATCCAGTGGGAAGTTCACTTCGGGTAAGTTCACTTGCCTGTTATAGCAGCAGATGATGAGTGTGTTCTGTAGGGAGGGTCAACCAATGGGGAAGTTCACTTCGGGTAAGTTCACTTGACCGTCATAGTAGCAGATAATGAGTGTTTTCTGTAGGGAGGGACATCCGATAGGGAAGTTCACCAGGGGTAAGTTTGTGTGCCCGCCATAAAAACGGATAATGGGTGTTTTCTGTAGGGAGGGACATCCAATGGGAAAGTTCACTTGGGGTAAGTTCACTTGCCTGCCATAGCAGCAGATAGTAAGTGTTTTCTGTAGGGAGGGACATCCAATGGGGAAATTCACTTGGGGTAAGTTCACCTGCCTGCAGTAGCAACAGAAGATGAGTGTTTTCTGTAGGGAGGGCAACCAATGGGGAAGTTCACTTGGGGTAAGTTCACTTGCCTGCAATAGCAACAGAAGATGAGTGTTTGCTGTAGGGAGGGCAACCAATGGATAAGTTCACTTGCCCGCCATAGCAACATATAATGAGTGTTTTCTGTAGGGAGGGATATTCACTTGGAGTAAGTTTACTTGCCTGCCTGAGCATCAAAGTGTTGAAGTCATAATCGTCATGTTTTGCTAACCTGTTTTGTATTCCTATTCTGCAGCTAATGTAACTCACTGTTCATTATTACATGTATATAGTTAAACAAATTGCTTTATAGTAGTACTCATTCAAATAAAAAATGTTTTGATATTTTCCAATATTCTCTAGGTAACTCTAAATCCCTGAAGCTAGATACCGCTGCTAAAAACATCAATGTCCATGAGAGACTAAGAGAGTTTAGGAAGAGAATGTACTCCGCACATTACATGACATTGGTCGCCCAATCAAGAGGTATGTAGTAAATAAGGATGTTTTCATATCTTTTGGAAGAGCTGCTCAGATAGTGAGTGAGAGATAGTAAGAAAGTAGGATGAAAATGAGTATCTGTTAAATGAGTATGAAGATCTGTTACTTCTCGAGAGAACCAAAAGAAAGGATTATCTATGAATCAAAGCGGATCATTGCCCCAAAATGTTTATTTTTTTGTTATTAGTAGGTAAACAGCATCACCTTTGCCTCTGAAGGAAACAAAAATGTACACACTGTTGCCTCAGGTCTCTCATCCATATATATAAAACTTTGGGAAAATACGGTAGCTCCACATTTTCCCAGACAAGTGTACCATACATGGTCATTCTCCTAGACACAGGACCTTCATGTAACGTCCTAAATATGGGGACCCTAACCTTACAAGCCCTGCTTTTTTATGGGTTCTCCTTGTCTTTCTTTAAATACTACCATAATTTGTTTATTCTTTTTTACTGTCACAATGCTTTATGACTATACCCTAGGAGCCAAGGGCCTTTAATCAGCATTTTTGCTGGGGAAGGTTTGAAGGTCTTATCTAGAGTAAAATTTTGCGCTGATTTAAAAAATGTCACTCTTACTGACCGTACCCATGACACTTCGGCCATTTTGGCCAATTTTGGTCCCAAAATGACCATTTTGGTCACTTGTGGTCAAGGGTATTTTATTTCTATAATTTTTGCCGATAAGTGGGATTTTTCAAGCTTAACTGATGTAAAAATGTGCCTTGATTCTAGAAAAGGTAGTTTTATTGACTCTGTGGGTCATTAAAGGGGTCATTTTGGTCAATTTCGGCCAAAATTTGATATTTTTATCATTTTTTAGACAAATTAGACCAAAATGACCATCAGAGTTCATCCAAGTTATGGCTTTCCCACTCAAAACATTTTAAAAAACTCCTTGGGTCTATAAGAATACTCCATACATTTTTCTTAAATATTTGGACAGCCCTCGTCATTAGGCCAGTTGACCGAAAGTGACCATTTTGCGTTTTGCAGGATTTTCTATTCAGGCCTATGTAATACACATGTTTTAGTTATAGGCCTACATGTCGATGTAGATGTATTATCCTTTCGTTCAACTCATGTTGACTTGAGGTGACTTGAGGTGGAGAAGTGGGAAAAATTTATGCTGATTTCAAAAATAGAGGTCTTATTCAACCTACCCTAGGTTCTGGTCACTTATTGGTCACTTATTGGCCGAAGGTTGACCATCTAGCCCAATTGAAATAAAAATGATATATACATAGCGCTAAACATAGTTGGACTGTTCTCTAAGCGCTTTTACAGACATTTTTATCATCCCGGTCCATCAAAACAGATTTTCCCCGCACACAATATGTGCACATTTCTCCACTCCCTACTTTAATGCCGGCCATGAACTATTAATTTTCCTTTCCATTTTCCATATTCCGCACACAAATATGTGCACATTCTCCACTCCCTACTTTAATGCCGGCCATAATAAATAACTAAAAAAAATGTTTGATTTTTGTTTTTACAACAAAAGCATGAACAAGTGTGAGAAATTCTCAAATTCTGTCGTATTTATGTATTTGATATTGGTAATGTCCACCGTGGGGTTCTTACCATTTTGACCCGCGCTGACCATTCCATATGCAATGGTCAGTGTGGGACAAGGTTAAAATGAGAACAACCGCCAAAGTGAAATGAAATTATGTGTCCTGATCGAGTCCAGTACAGTGTGTCCCACAAAAATGTCAATGGTTACTTTGATGGGTTATTAATAATTACAATATTATTTAATCATAACTCTACACCCTTAAACTACCATTCATTTTCTACAAATAGATGAAATTTTATGTGATATGGTCAATAATCACAAAGATATGAGCATTTTTTCATCACACATCAGGAACCTCCCCTCCAAGTTCTGTATTCAGTAGTACCGGGTATATCGAATAAAAGAAACCCGAGTTTGATCATTAATAATTTGCAAAATATTTCAGTATGATATGAAGTTTATTATCACTGTAAAGTGCAACTCATTACCATTTCTAATGATATGTCTCTCAGCTCACCAATACCATGCATCGCTGATCCCCATTGTTCTGAAAAGTCTTGCAAATTGTGAGTGTTCACTTCGTGCTCCTTGAGATGCGTTTTCAAAATATTAAGGGAAACCCAAACTTTGAACATCAATGAGCGTGAAAGTGAAGCACTCACAATTTTACAAGACTTTTTCAGAACAATGAGGTTCAGCGATGCGTAATATTGGTGAGCTGATGGACATATCATTAGAATTGTAATGAGTTGCACTTTACAGGGATATAAATTTCATAAATACTACTGAAATATTTTCAAAGTATTAATGATCAAACTTGGGTTTCTTTTATTCGACACATCCGGTACTACTCAATACAAACTTGGATGGAGAGGTTTCCCGATGTGTAATGACAAAATGCTCATATCTTTAAGATTCTTGGACCATATCACATAAAATTTCATCCAGTTGTAGAGAACGAATAGTAGTTTACGGGTGTAGAGTTATAAACAATATAGTTTTGTAATTGTTATATTATATCCTTCTAAAGTGCCATTAGCATTTTTTGTGGGACACACTGTATAACCAACATTTATAACCAAGGTCTTCAATGCCTTTTTATCAGGAAAACATTTCAACTAGGCGGGGAGAAGTCATGTCCTCCTGAATACTTATCGTTCGTTATAAACATGTTGAAGTCTTCTTGTAA
>CALNVZ010001721.1:1736059-1762800 GCA_940671915.1 Paracentrotus lividus
AACATGTGTATTACATAGGCCTGAATAGCAAAATCCTGCAAAACTGCAAAATGGTCACTTTCGGTCAAACTGGCCTAAATGACCAGGGCTATCTAAATATTTAAGAAAAATGGTATGGGAGTATTCTTTTAGACCCAAGGAAGTTTTTTAAAATGGTTTTGAGATGGGAAAGCCATCACTTGGATGACTCTGATGGTCATTTTGGTCTAATTTTGGTCTAAAAAATGATAAAAATGTCAAATTTTTGCCAAAATTGACCAAAATGACCCCTTTAATGACCCACAAAGTCAATGAAACTACTTTTTCTAGAATCAGGGCACATTTTTACATCAGATAACTTTGAAAAATCCCATTTATCAGCAAAATTTATAGAAATAAAATATCCTTGACCACAAGTGACCAAAATGGTCATTTTTGGACCAAAATTGGCCAAAATGGCCAAAGTGTCATGGATACGGTCAATAAGAGTGACATTTTTGGAATCAGTGCATAATTTTACTCTAGATAAGACCTTCAAACCTTCCCCAGCAAAAATGCTGATTAAAGGCCCTTGGCTCCTAGGGTACTACTGATGATTTGTAATATCTGAATGTAAAAAAAAAACACTTTGTAATCACACATGTATGTACAGAAACAAAGACGAATAAAATCTTATCTTATCTTATCTTATCTTATCTTAACTTATCTTATGTGGTGTTTTTCACTGTTTCCTTACTAATATGGAACATGAGATGGATTTAGTCATCCGGATTTAGAATCAAACTCCTGATCTTATTTCCTTTTTTTGGTCCCAGATTCCCTAGATGAACTAGAGCTGTGGGTGAAGGAGGCATTCAGTAATGTCCCAAACAAGTAAGTAGATCAATATACTGTGAAATAAAAAAGATTTACATGCACTATATTTGTGCTAATTTCACAAAGAGGCAAGATTGATAAAACTTAAATGCCTGTGAAATTTTATGTCCACACAATGCATTGAATACTGGTACAATACTGTACAGTGTAAAAGGATGTAATGGTTGGCAATTTGCAAAAGTCTCATGCCGCGAAAAGGTCGTCTGCTCCAAATTGATAAAGTTTTATGTCTTGTTTTTAAAAAATATTGTTTGTATATTATTATTAGATAACAGAAAGTATTAAGAAAGTTGCAACTTAACCCTTGAAAAAAACTGATTTGGCAATATTTTGTTGCTGTATTAGGGATTTAATCCTCATCAACATATTTGGTATGACATAAAACTTTTTGTCCCCGCCGAACGGGTTCGAGCAGGGGACTATGAAACGGGCTCCGTACGTGTGTATGTGTGTGTGTCCGTCCGTCCGTCCATCCGTCCGTCCATCCGTCCGTCCGTGCGTCCGTATGTGCATCTAAATCTTCAATTTGCTACTCCTCGCCATTTTTCATCCGATTTCGATTCCGTTTGCTTTATATGATAGCACTAAGTGATGGCTACTAAACTTCTTCACAGAATTTTGACCTTTGACCTTGACCCTGATTTTTGACCTATAATTGTTAATGCTACAAAAATGCTACTCCTTCGCCATTTTTCATCCGATTTCGATTCTGTTTGCTTTATATGATAGCACTAGGTAGGGCTACAAAACTTGTTCACAGAATTTTGACTTTGACCCCTTTGACCTTTGACCTTCATTTTTGACCTATATTGTTAATTGGCTACAAAAATTGCTACTCCTTCGCCATTTTTCATCGGATTTCGAATCCGTTTGCTTATATGATAAGCACTAGGTGAGGGCTACAAAACATCTTCACGGAATTTTGACTTTGACCCCTTTGACCTGTTGACCTTGATTTATACTTATATTGTACTTTGGCTACAAAATGCTACTCCTTTCACATTTTCTTCCGATTTCGATTCCGCTTGCTTATGTGATAGCACTAGGTGATGGCTACAAAATTTCTTCACCGAATTTGACCTTTGACCTTTGACTTTATTTTTTACCTATATTGTTAATTGGCTAAAAATGCTACTCCTTCGCCATTTTTCGTCCGATTTCGATTCCGTTTGCTTTATGTGATAGCACTAGGTGAGGACTACGAAACTTCGTCACAGAATTTGAATTTTGACCCCTTTGACCTTTGACCTTCAATTTTACTTATATTGTACATTGGCTACAAAATGCTACTCCTTCACCATTTTCATCCGATTTCAATTCCGCTTTGCTTTATGTGATAGCACTAGTAATAGCTACAAAACTTCGTCACAGATTTTTGACCTTTGACCTTTGACCTATTGTTAATTGGCTACAAAATGCTACTCCTTCGCCATTTTTCATCCGATTTCGATTCTGTTTGCTTTATGTGATAGCACTAGGTGACGACTACAAACTTCTTCACAGAATTTTGACTTTTGACCCCTTTGACCTTTGACCTTGATTTTCGACCTTTATTGTTAATTGGCTACAAAAATGCTACTCTTCACCATTTTTCATCTGATTTCAATTCCGCTTGCTTTATGTGATAGCACTAGGTGATGGCTACAATACTTCTTCACAGAATTTTGACCTTTGACCTTTGACTGATTTTTGACCTATATTGTTATTGGCTACAAAATGCTACTCCTTCGCCATTTTCATCCGATTTCGATTCCGTTTGCTTTATGTGATAGCACTAGGTGAGGACTACAAAAACTTCTTCACAGAATTTTGACCTTTGACCTTTGACCTTCATTTTTTACCTATATTGTTAATTGGCTACAAAATGCTACTCCTTCGCCATTTTTCATCCGATTTCGATTTCGTTTGCTTTATGTGATAGCACTAGGTGAGGACTACAAACTTCTTCACAAAATTTTGACTTTTGACCCCTTTGACCTTTGACCTTGACCTTGACCTATATTGTACATTGGCTACAAAATGCTACTTCTTCGCCATTTTTTACCCGATTTCGATTCTGTTTGCCTTAATTTGTATAGCACTGATCGTGATATAATGGAAATTTTACATTATCGGCGGGGACATATATTACGCATCGCGTAATTTACTAATCCACTTGTTATGAATTACAATGGAAAAAAGCCAAGCAATTTTTGATATTGTTTGGATGGCTTTAATATAGAAAACTATAAACTTAAACATTTCTTTCTTTATTTTCGCCCTCTTTTAGTTCTCAGGAGAAGCCTACATTCACATCTTGTGGCCAACCATTTCAACATGAGAAATTCCACAAGCTATACAAGGGTGAGTAAATCAATGCTAAAAGTGACCTTTATGTGATTCAGCAATTTTCAGAGATATTGCAATAAGATTTAATTACTGTTTCAAAATTTATCAATTTTAACATGTATTTATTTATCAGACAGGCCAGTGTTCATGCAGATATTGGTTGCATGGCATTTTAAGTCTTATTGCAACGCTGAACACTGCCCTGCAGTACAACCAGAATTATATTGGAATTCCTCCTTAATTTTTTCCTGAATAAAAATCTGATTCTTCTACAGAAAAAAAAATAAAATAAAAGCATTGAAAATGTCATTTTCATTTCAATAACTTTGCATGAAATTTGATTTACATTGCACTCATAATGTAACCTAGTTTGAAATGACAGAAAATAATTAAAGACCAATACATAATACATTTTAAAGTCTTTACATAGTGAATATCTCTTTGCTTTAGGACCTTAGTTTGACATCTCATCTGGGGGTGTTTAATCAATATTTCTTGTCTGACAAGTTGTCAGATTTGACATCTTTACTTGATTTTCATTGGCTTAGAAATATTGTTGCCATTGTAACTGTCTTAAAAAACAGAACTTGTCGGATAAAACGTCCGACATGTCCTTTCATGAAATGCTCCCCAGTTGTCAGATCTGAGATATAGCCTTTCATTGAACTACTGCTCTGTGATATTTTATCGATTACCAAATGATTTTGATATTTGTTCTTCTACTTTACAGTAGAGCTACGTTATGCAGCTGGTTCTTACTGTAAATTCTTCAGTTCATATAATTTATATTTCTTATTATTCAGTTATCCCAGTACAAGATCAGCACACAGTAGACCTGACATGGTCACTACCATCTCAACAACAGCACTACAGGTATGTTTAATCACATCAGTGTAGTAAGTAAAGATATATGTTGGTATTAGAGTCTTTCCATTGAGATACTGTTTCATCATCCAAGGCTTCCTTGATCTTTGATACTTGTGGGGTATTGATGTGCATCTGTAGCCATTCTGTGGTCTGTTGTGTTGGTTTGACACAAAGTTGTTCTTCAATAAACCTGAGAAGAAATCATGCCACGGAGGTAGTAAAATTCACAAGATATAATAAACATGATAGGCCAATCCGGATCTTATATTCATAAATACATTGATCATTCATGTATGAGTCACTTTTAGATTTTAAACACAATTTAAATCACAAGTACATAAATGATATTGATACACAAAGAACTGATTCAGATGTGCGAAAGTTATATCAAAGAATAACTTGGCAAGTTAGTAAGTTAACTCTCATTGATATTCCATAGTGACAAAAACCATACACATAGAGCAGAGACTGCACTCAGCAACAGATGTTAAATGAAACCCATTTGGAAATGTTTGCTGCCGAACTCTGCGCCGACAAAGTGCCTAAATTTAACTAACATATCTTTTTGCGCGTGAGGGATATTAGTTCCATTGATCATGGGGCATATGACTTTATCTTATTTTTTTTTTCACTTGACAGATGCAAACCTCTTCATTATCTTAGCTGGCTGCTAGGCCATGAAGGTAAAGGAAGTATCATGGCTCTACTCAAGAAACGGTAAGAATTAATCTTCATTATCTTGGCTGGCTGCTAGGCCATGAAGGTAAAGGAAGTATCATGGCTCTACTCAAGAAACGGTAAGAATAATCTTCATTATCTTGGCTGGCTGCTAGGTCACGAAGGTAAAGGAAGTATCATGGCTCTACTCAAGAAACAGTAAGAATAATCTTCATTATCTTGGCTGGCTGCTAGGTCATGAAGGTAAAGGAAGTATCATGGCTCTACTCAAGAAACGGTAAGAATTAATCTTCTAGAAGTACTATAGAGTACCGAAGTGTTGACGTCATAATCGCCCGTCGTCCCAGTTACTGGTTCTAAAAAAAAAGCCTGTGCATGAGGTTTAGCCTAAATGCGGTCCGGCACATACACAAACAGGTTGTGGTGTGATCATGTTTTTTTTTTTTTTCTTTCCTTCAACGAAAGATTTTATTCAATCATTCCAGAGCAACATATTTATACATATAACAAGTTGTGATAATATTTGAATTTAAACAAACAAATATCAACAAAATTATTACATCATTTGTACAAGTCTCCATCTGTCTAGCCAAACCACAAACTTATTATTCTTAGTGTAAAGAACCCGTTCAATTTCTTTAACAAGTCTAAGCATATTTTGAAAAGAGTTTAAAGAAAGTCGTTACTGTTTGCTTTTGGTATTGAATATAAAGTATTTAGCGTATAATATAACAAATTTAAGCTAGATTGTCTACCATCTGGGAAGCCAAAAAGAAATGTGTTTCTATTGAAGACGACTTCGTTGTTAAGAACATTAGATTGCAAATCTTGAATGAATTGATGCGTAACATTACATTCCCAAAACAAATGTGAAATAGTTTCAACGGATGATAAGCAAAATGTACACAAATTAGAATCTGCTATACCAATAGCATGAAGGTGTTTGTTGACCCCAAGTATTCGATGCAATATTCTGAATTGAAAATAACGCAGCTTCGTAGAGAGACAACATTTAAAGGGAATATTATAAAGCTTTTTCCAGTTTTGAATAGGTTCAGTTAAAATTGTATTCCATTTAATTTCCGAAGTCAGAATTCGAAAGATTCTTTCAACACAAAGTTGATGGATATATTTACAAACTCTGAAATTCTTCTTCAGGTTATGTAACAATTCTTCTTGGAGTGTTTTGTTTTCAGCTTGGGGTTGTTGAATGCCGTGTTTCCATTCATTTGGAATTGCAGAAAGCAATGAATAGTATTCGAGAAAATTGCATCGAATGTTACATTTTTGCATAAATACAGTATGTGAATAAAAGAAACCATGATCATGTTGCTATTGATCAATACAAGATTGTTTAGAACCAACAACCATGACAACACCACCGTTATGACATCACACTTCGGTACTATATACCACAGTGCTGCTGCTTCTATTATAACTGCAATTACCACAAGTACATGTAGTACACAACTACTATTTCTACTTCTAATACTCCTGCTTCTACTTTTACTACTTCCACAAAAAAACCTACTTCAACTACTACCAGGGGTGGTATTCCTGCGATTTAAATCAAATTTGCGAATTAAAAAAAAAAAATTTGTCAAATTTTTTTTTCGCATCCAGGTATGCACAAAATTGCACAATATAAAGTCCCAAAATGCAAAAAGTCCCTACCATCGGAGGGGGACAACCCCCTCCCACACCCTCTTCCCCTCGGTCGCTTCGCTCTCTCGGGCTTGGTCGCTACTGTACTACTAATTACACAGCCAAACCACTTCTAAGACATCCATTACCACTACTATTAAATCCACTACCCCTCAACAATTACTATTGCTAATAATGATAGTTGTCATTACCATGACAGCTACCCCTTGTAGTAATATTGAAAAACAAACATACCTCAATTTCAGAAAATTAAAACAAACTTTTAAGATTAATTTGATATACATGGAGTAGTTGTAATAGTTGGTCAAAATGCCTTTTTTGTGAATTGAATAATTTTGTTTTGATAATCCAACAAATGATTGTATTATCTTGATTATTCCAGAGCTCTAGCATTGAGACTGTATTGTGGCAATGCAGAGACCAGTACTGAACACAATGAAACGTATGCAGCATTCAGCTTTAATATTGTTCTCTCAGACGAAGGCCTAAAGAGAGTAGACGAGGTATAGTATGTTTTCATTTCTCTTTCCTAATTTCAAGCCTTTAATTTTCTTTTTCTTCTCCTTCTTGACATTCGTCTTTTTCATTCTCGTTCTCGCTATCTTTTCACATGTTTAGATATTGATGAACCATTTAGGAAATGAATTTAATTGTGGCACATAAAAGTTCAAGTCTTGTATTCTGGTTCAAAGAGAATCTAGTGTAGTGGGATAGGTGAGCAAAATAATGGCAAACTTTCAAGTTATTTTCATTCATTTTTTAAGAATATAATAGTAAAAATCTCCACTGGCAACAAATATTCTTCAAATGCCTTTATAGCCAAAATGACAGTTAAAATGTTCAGGCCAAACAATTATGTGTAGTCACATACATGTACATGCATTGCTGTTTGTGGTGCATGTCATTGGGTTAATTTCTTATCAGTTTGTCGATTCCAAAACCTTACAGCACACAACAAATCGTAGGTGAATTGTTATCAACCTTTCCAAATCTCTTTCAGACAGTTTCTTCCACAATTCAATTGCATGAACACAATATAAATTTCCCTTTGATACTACAATGTCCATTTCCCATTTAAAATTATGTATGTTTTCTCTCTCTCTCTCTCTCTCTCTCTCTCTCTCTCCCTCTCTCCCTCTCTCCCTCCCTGTCTCCCTCTCTCTCTCACCTTCTTTCCTTGTCTCTCTTCTGTTTTCTCTAATGAAATTTTAAATGTGAATTTATTATGTTCAGTCTTTAAGAATGTGTTGTTTTTATTATGTATAATTCATGTAATTCAGCTTTTAAACTGCCATGTGAATTTTTTTGACAAAATAAATACCAATAGGGCCTACTATTCTATTCTAATCTCTCTTTGTGGACACCACATTGAGGTGCTGATATGAGCATTTCATTGTTTATCTTTCTTTCTAGGTATTGATGATCATCTTTCAGTACATCAACATGCTGCACAAAGAGGGACCACAGAAGAGGTATTTTAATTTCATTCAATCAAAGACTCCTCCTTACCTTAATTTTTTTATAATTTCTTTTGATTTGAGATGATAATCCCTGTAATTTCCCTTCCCCCCCCCCCCCATTTGGCAAAATTTGAATGAAATTATTAAAAGAAAAAATAGACGGTCCTTTTTTTTCTTTTTTCTTTTTCCTTTCTATTTTTTCATTTCTATATCGCATGACTAGTTTCATGACTGGGCCAATTTCAAGGCAATCGGTCCATTAATTGCGGAAATCTGAAGGGGGCCAAAAAGCTGCCTCCATGGGCAAGATAGTAAACTATTCTCTACTGTATGTTGTCTATATTATTCAATTCTAATACATGTATAATCATCAAAAATGTGTTATTTCTTTCAGAATATTTGATGAGATCAAAACGGTGGATGACAATGATTTCAGGTTCTTCTCAGAGGTCAGTCCTTTAAAGTATTGTGATTGCTTACATATTACAATTGTATTGACAAACCTATGAATGGATTTATTAATCAGTCAATCAAATTTTACTTTTGGATGTAGTTGAAATCTCTATGTATGTACATCGTGTCTTTGTTTGATAGCATCCATTGAAATTAATGACTGGATGCTTTAATCTTACCCTGATAGGGCTAATACATGTGGTAAAAATGATGATGATGATAATGATGGTGGTGATGGTGATGAAGATATTAATGATGATGATGATGATGAGGATGATGATGGTGATGATGTTAATGTTGATGATGATGATGATGATTATGATGGTTGTGATGATTTTGATGATGATGATGACGATGACGATGATGATGGACACGATGATGGTGATGATGATGGCGGTTATGATGGTGATGGTAATGATGATGATGGTGATGATGAAGATGATGCGAGTGATTTTAATGATGATGATTATAATGATGCCAGTGGTGATAGTGATTGTGGTGATGACGTTGATGATAAAAACTAACATTTGATTATATTTTTTATATTAATAATAAAGTTGCTTTTAATTTCTAGATTGATCCTTTAGACAATGTAGAAGAGATGTCAGAGAGGATGCATCTATACCCAACGGCTGAATACATCACAGGACAGTCAATACAGACAGAGTACAAAGAACAGGTACATGTATCAATAACTTATAGGAGAGTCATTATGGCACCTTCAATTTTGTATTGTTTCAATTGTATATTTGATCAATATGCATCAAGATTCCACCATTATGAAACACGCCATTCTGATAACTTTCACCTTCCACTAATTAGAACAACTGTAATTTAAAAAATCAATTACCTTTGATGGACCAATAGTTTGGAACTCAATTCCTTTTAGAATAAGAAATAGCCAAAATCTGCAAAAAAAAAAAAAAAATTTTTTTAAAGTATAATATGTATTTACCTTTGTAATTGAATTTTACAACATGCAATAACCCCCTCTCTCCTCCCATTTCCTTATCTAGTTTGTTTATTTTTAAATATTTATTTTGATTATGATTAATTTTTTGTCAAGCTCTTGAATAAGGATATTTCTCCTTTTAGCTCTTCCCCACACTCACATTATATTATTGTTTTGATGTACACTCTTTTGTTTATTTTTTGGGTATGCTTGTTACGTATCCGTATTATTGTTTTTTGTAAATGTCACATTGTTATATAAAATTTTTTTTTAATGATTGAGTGAAATTAAAAGCACTTTGAACTGTGAAATTTGAATGTCTTTAACAGAAATATGGTAATATACAAATTTTGTGAATAATCATTAAAGAACTTTAGATATCAATCATTTGAGGCAGCTCATGATTAATTTTTATATTTGTTGTTTTTGGTATACAAGGCATTCTAAATGCTCTACATGTATTTGAATTGTTCTTAATTTTCTTGAAACTAAAACCAATATTTGTTTTATTTGTCTGATATGAGGCATGCTAACAATTTCATCTGATTTTCTTTCTGAAATTTCCTTCTATTTAGGTGATCCGAGACTGCACCAATCATCTGATTCCAGACACAGCTAACATCATCCTCTCATCTAAGGAATATGTTGGACAAACAGATCAGAAAGAGGAATGGTTTGGAACAGAGTTCAGTGTCCAAGATATCCCAACAGAATGGATGACAAAGTTTCAGAGTAAGTGCTGTCTAGTATTTCACATGAAATTAATGAAAAATACAATGAAAAATAGTCAAATCTGACAGGCATGGTGCAGTAAAAATGACTAATTATTATTGTTGATTCTAATTTCTTCTTTGATTTGTTTTGATATAGATCCTGGATTGAACTCTGATCTGTACCTACCAACACCCAACAGATTCATAGGTGAGTTATAGCCTCTTTAGCTTGTCAATTTTTCTTTATTCATAGGGGTTAGCTTAGTACACTCAAATTTACTTTAGAAGCTTATCAAGTAACCTTTGTAGCCCTCTAAGAAGTATATAATTCTTTATCATTCTTTTTTATGTGTTTTTCATTTTTGACTGAAATTTTGTAAAGAGCCCCTATTTTTTTTTTTTTTTTTTTTTTTTTTTTAAGACAGTATTTTTTTTTTTTTTTTTACTTCCTCTGTTCCAAATTCGAGGATTTCTTTCAATTTCAGTTTATCCAGCTAATTTCATATTTTTATTGTAAGCATATCAGGGGTGGAACAAATAAGAAGGGCTGAAAATTAATGAAATAACCCCCCAAAAAAAAAAAATCTTTTTTTTTTTTTTTTTTTTTTTTTTTTTAAGAACAGTATTTTATTATATTTTTTTTTCAACTTCCTCTGTTCAAAATTAGAGGATTTCTTTCAATTGCAGTTTATTCAGCTAATTTCATATTTTTATTGTAAGCATATCAGGGGTGTGAATCAGCACAAATAAGAAGGGCTGGAAATGAATGAATAAACAAAAAATGAAATGAACTTTAAAGCTGAATTATCACAACCCTGGCATATACAGCAGACCTTACTTCCTCTTCTTCAAAAATATTCAATCTTATATTTTCTATGTTATCCATTATCAATTTTTTTGTCAGTTAGCAAGAATATCATCCACAATTGAGAGCTATTAGTAACACAATATGGAAGCCTTATAAAAATCTTTGAACTTTGAATGCACACTTACCATGGAAACCTGCAGAAAACAGTTTAAAATGACATTTATTTACATTCTATTTTGAAATATTTTGCAGCCACTGAATTTGACCTGAAGAAGCCAGATGTACCGGACAGCAATTACCCAGCATGCATCTTGCATGTGGTAGCATTATTAAGATCTTGAAATCGTAAATACAAACTCTTCCTGGAAACCTGCAGAGATCATTTTAGGATTATGATATTTTCATTTTGTTTTGAAATATTTTGCAGCCACTGAATTTGACCTGAAGAAGCCTGATGTACCGGACACCGATTACCCATCATGCATCTTGAATACCGAGCATAGCAAGTTATGGTATCGTAGAGATACCAAGTTCAATATGCCAAGAGGTAAGCATTTGTTTGATATTTGAAAAAGTGTTAATCTCTGTTCAAAGTTAATTTTACATTTTGTCAAAAAATTGTGGGAGGAAATTTCTTTTTCTTATTGTTGCTGCTTATACTTTATATTTCAATCTAACTACAAAGCTCTTACTTATAAAAGATTCATTTCAACATTCCATGATAATAACAA
Organism: Paracentrotus lividus; assembly: GCA_940671915.1. Classification (NCBI taxonomy): domain Eukaryota; kingdom Metazoa; phylum Echinodermata; class Echinoidea; order Camarodonta; family Echinidae; genus Paracentrotus; species Paracentrotus lividus. The sequence continues at coordinate 1,747,570 of CALNVZ010001721.1, forward strand.
TATAACATTTCTACAGCACTTCACACAATGCTTCTTAGCACTTTTGTGTAGTTTATCTGCTTTTTATTTTTTTAATCATATTTTTACAGCATCTATGTACCTCCACTTGATGACCCCTCTAGTCAACCTTTCACCTGTGCATGCCGTGACCTTTGACCTATTTGTGAGCCTGCTGGAGCACCAACTGACGGAGACAGCATACGAGGCTGAGGCAGCGGAACTCAGCTACTCATTGAAAGCCTTAGGGACTGGTCTAGAAATAAAACTCTATGGTTTCGACCATACCCTTCCAGTAAGCACCTTGTGATCTTGTAATAAGAATAATAATGATACCGGTTTCTTATAAAGTGCTTTACCTGTTAAGACCAAAGCGCTTGCAGTATACAGAGATGCCAAGTTCAAAAATAAATTTGCGTGAGATCATTCACATCGTGTTTTAAAGCAGTACGCACGCGGCGCTCGTCACCACATGTGCGCGCGGGCAGTAGTATTTTGTACACAAAGGAGGCGCGCGCGCACGCTACACATGTTTCATGTAGTAAGCTATCTTGCATATAACGATCACCTGCATGAAAACATCGCACTCGCAGGGATTGATGCGCGACAAAAATGCCAATATTTAGCCTTTTTACGGTTTTGAGACTCCAAAATGGTAAAAAAATCTAGAATAATGCTAGTTTTTCTCATTTTGCATGAGAAATGGGGTGTTCTGCGTGAGATCGTGAGACGCACCCGAAATGCGTGATTCTCACGCAAGATGCGTGAGACTTGGTAGCTCTTAGTATATCATTACCCCGGTCATTGAAATTCAGATTGTTATTTTACTGCTGCATTTGTATCTGCCATAAAACCAATTGAATAAAGGGATGTACTGTATTAAATAGAGTCTATAAAAGCCAAGTTCGATTGCATTTCTTTGTGTAAGACTTCACCTAGACTTGCCTGTTGGGCAACTTAATTTTACATAAGTTTAGTTGCCTAACTAAAATTTTAGATGTGTGACTTAAAAATTTAAAATGAGTTATTATTCATTGTTTGCTTGGGAACTGAATTTTTTTTTTTGTTCAGATTTAATCTGCTATAATGCCAGGTGTTTATGGATATGTCCGTCTCTCTTTTGCTTTTCTTTTAGCTTTTGTTTGAGACGATCGTGGATGCTATCGCTAACTTTAGCTTTTCTCAGGATATGTTTGTTGCCGTGAAGGAGAACATCAAGAATTCATATCATAACTACATCCTCAAACCAGCCAAAGTCTGCAGGTAAGATCTCTAGGTTTGATAAGTGAGAATAGAAAACCTTTATGGTCGGTCACATGATACTATATAGACCAATAACAAATCACGATTTCATTGTAAGGATATATAATCATTTGAACAATGAACATCTAGAATTCTTATTATAACTACATCCTCAAACCAGCCAAAGTCTGCAGGTAAGGTCACTAAGTTTGAAATTGGCAATAGGACACTTATGATTAGTCACATGATACTATGTAGACCAATCACTAATTAGGATTTAATTTGTAAGGATATAATTATGTATATTGTCTTGTTGCCGTGAAGGAGAACGTCAAGAATTCATATAACTACATCCTCAAACCAGCCAAAGTCTGCAGGTAAGGTTTGATAAGTGAAAAATAGGACACTTGTGATCAGTTAAAATGGAAAATTTAAAAGTTGTTTTCAATGATGTAAAATTTGTTTAGATTGTATAGTTTTATGACATGTTTTTTAAATACCATGTATGTAGACCAATCGCTAATCAAGATTTTATCTCAAAGGATTTAATTACAATTATCTGTTGTTAAGTCGCATGATACTCTTTAGACCAATCAATAATCAGCATGTCATTTATCAGTATGTAATTATGTCTATTGTCTTTCAGAGATCTAAGGCTATCCATCCTTCAGAAAGTGAAGTGGACAGCGATGGACAAAGACAGAGTGATCCAGGGTGTCAGCTCACTGGACGTCAAGAACATGGCCAAAGAATTCTATTCCAAGCTGTTCTTCGAAGCACTGGTCCAGGGGAATTTCACCTCAAAGGTAAATACTGATGGACAATTTTTTTTAATAACTCAGAGTAGAATAAAGTAAGTAAAATGGTCCTTATATCAAGGTTGAACTGGAAGCCTTACAATTACACAAGTTTAAATCATTTTAATCATGTGTGCTATTTATAAATCACATTTTCCTGAGGATTTGAATTACTGACTACTTGGTCCTTACCTAGCTTATTATTACCCAGTGCTTTATTTAACATCCCAACAGTGTAAACCATTTATGTTGAATTCCTTGTCTTTAAATATTCTTTCGTTTTGGTTTTGTAGGAGTTCCTGAGCTTGGAGGAGTACCTGCGTAAGAAGCTTTCCTTTGCCCCTATCCCAGAGGAAGAGAGACCAATCACTAGAGTGATGGGCATGCCAGGGGGGTGCCACACCATACGATGGAAGGCATACAACCAATCAGATGCAAACACCGTTATCACAAACTACTTCCAAGCCGGTCCAGGTACCATTCACAGTCTCAGCGTTCTTGAAGCACTTATGGTGAGAGAATACTTGTCATTTTTGTTCATGAAAATGAGCAAAAAAATGGGATTCCAGTGGGACTCAAACCGAGAGCTCGGGATTGCTTGCTATTTGCTTTTGACGATCGAGCTATGGAAAACTGTATAACCGTATAAATCTATAATCCTAGGTTAGTGGGTAAGAGTGCTAGTCTAGCAACCTTGAGGTCTCAGCTTGAGTTCCACTGGAATGCTATTTTCTTTGCTTGATGTGGTAATCCCTCTGGCAGCTCACTCAGGAAGCTCTACTGTGATATTCGTAATGTGTATTTCTGGTCAGTTTCCCCTGAATTTTCGAATTATATTTTAAATGAAACCATAGACATTAGAATCTGGTTGATGACATTTGCTCTTGCAACAATTTCTCCATGATTAAACCCTAAAACTAAGTGAATGTCCAACTCCAACTTTGTACTAAATACAAACTACTTCCAAGCTGGTCCTGGTACCATTCACAGTCTCAGTGTTCTTGAAGCACTTATGGTGAGAGAATACTTGTCATTTTTAACTATGAAAATGAGTAAAGAAAATTGGATTCCAGAGGGACTCGAACCGGAGACCTCTGGATTGTAAGACTGGTGCTTGTAACGATTAAGCTATGGAAGACTGTATATTGGTATAACTCTATAATCCTAGGTTAGTGAGTAAGATCACTGGTGTAGGTCTCAGGTTGAGTTTTTATGGAATTCCAATTTCTTTGCTTTCCCCCAAAAAAATTAGGGCACTTTGTACACTTCAAAGGGCATCCACGGCCAATTTTTTTTCATAAAAAGGGCATCAGAGGCCATTTTTCCCCCCTAAAATAGAGCCAGGTCGGCTGGTGATGATTTTCTGTTAAAAAATATTGCCTTTCTGTTTGGGGAAAACAAAAAATACCTTCCCACAGGGACTTGGCAATGAAAATTCTGTTTGGCTGTCTATATAATGTAAACGTCACATTCTGTTTATGTACTGACAGATTTGAGACTTTAATGTGACGAAATAGTGACATATTTCCCATTTTATTGTAGGTATTAGAGTCAGATCTTCAGGAAAGGGCACTTAATTTCTTAAAAGGGCATGTGGAGGCCAGCTTGAAAGAGGGCACGGCCTGTTTGGCCGTGAATTAATCTGTTTTCCCTTGGGCGCCATGGCCAGAGACAGGGGCATCGGTGGCCTGGCCGTCGATGCCTGTTGATTAATTTATGCCCTGCCTACTGCGCGTTCACCAATGTACTTTGTACACCCTGTGCGCTCCAGCTTAAACATGATATAAATATCTAAAATTGAAATAGTTCTATTTTTACTCTCTTTTTATATCTGATTTTTGTTTCTTGGTTTCTTGTTTTCCAGACTATAATGGAAGAGCCTTGCTTCAATAACCTGAGAACTGAGGAACAATTGGGGTAAGAAGGATTGAAAGATCTCGGGGCCTGTTTCACAAAGATTCAAGTTTGACTTCTACTGTAAACTTAAATTCTATTTGCTTGCCTTATATTATGCATTATCTCATTGGTCATATCATTATCAGGTGATGCTATTGGAAAGTCAATAAGATAGGGTGTTAAATACTGCATGCACTTGGAAATTATGTGCAACTTTAAGTCAACTCTTTGCGAAACATGCCCCAAATGTCCCTTTAATGTAAAAATGAAGAAAAAAAAAACAACAACACTTGAATTGCAATAATATTGTGAATTTCAAGAGAGTAGGAACAAATGGATCAAATTTTGAGCTTTGGTAATTAAATTGAAACTTAATACAGTTTTTTTTTTTTATTTTAGAATGATTATTATGTAGTAGATATATCAACAATATTTATTACAAGCCTTTGGGTTGAAAATTTGTTGAAAAAATGTTGAACGGTGCTATTTAAGGGCTAAGATGAGATACTCGAATAACTTGATACATTAACAGGACAGTGTTTGCAATCATGGTTTTCTTTTTTGATAATTGTTTTCACTTCAGGTACAGCGTAAATGCTTCGATGAGAAATACCTTTGGAGTCCTAGGTTTTGCCATAACTGTCAACACACAAGCAAACAAATTCAGGTGAGTTAAATAGCAACCAGATGTTGCCAATTTTAGGATGCTCTACAGACTAATGGCACATTTAGGTACTGAATTCTTGCATTTCACAATACATGTGCCATCAAGAGATGCCAACACTACGGAATTAGCATAAAATTAGAAATAAGATTGTGAATAACGCAAATAATTGAAACAGCTCTAATGAATTGGCTTGGTCATAAGAAAGAGAAATCTATTGATTTGAAGGCATTCCATAAATTGAATGACAGCAAAAGATTATTATTCATGCTATCTCTCATGAGAAGTCATTTGGTTCAGCTGTTCCAAGTGTTTGTGCTATTCATGTTCTAATTATTCAATTATTCTGTAATTAATTAAAATAAAGTTATTTCCACAACCAGGCAGTCGAGCTGGCTTCATGTTTTGTTTATTGTGTTTTAGGTTTTGCTGCCACATTGATAATAAATACATTAATAATTATTTTCAGACATATTTGAAAAACGGTATGATGGCATGTGCGCTATTCAAGAACCTCTACCATTACTTTATTTGCTCTAGCGCCACCTATGTTGACGGGTGCATGGACTCTTTCTTGAAGAAGACATTCAGTGAGGAGCTAGATCAGATGAGTGAAGATGACTTCAGAACCCAAATAGAAGGACTAATCAACATCTTACTCTGTGAGGATGTGTCCCTGCTTGATGAATCGGATCGGAACTGGAGCTATGTTATCAACCAGGAGTATACATATGATAGGATACACAGGAAGGTAGGCAGTTTAGGGGATGAAAAGGATTTGATGGAAATTTGAGCTATGTTATCAACTAAGATTATACGTATGTCAGAATACATAAGAAGGTACTTTAAGGCAGTTTAGGGTTGGAAAGTATTGGATTGGAATGGGAGCTATATCATCATCCAGGAATACAGTATTACAGAATTCATAGAAAGGTAGGGTGTTTAAGGGATGGGAAAAGATCAGATCGGAACTGGAGCTACATTATCAGCAGAATACATAGGAATGTAGGCACTTCAGGGATCGGAAAGTTAGGGGATGGGGAAGAATTAGAAACAGAGCTAAATCCCCAATCAGGAATATATGTATGACAGAATTCATAGGAAGGTAGGCAGCTGAGGGAGTGGAAAAATAGGGATGGGGGGGGGGTAGGATCAGAACTAGAACTGTTTCATCAACCAGGAGTATACATATTACAGAATACATAGGAAGGGAGGCACATCAGGGAGCGGAAAGTTAGGGTAGGACAAATCTGATTGGAACTGGAGCTATGTTAAAATAGGAAGGTACGACTACACTTGACGGTATTCCTTTATTGAGTGGGATAATAAGGAAATATTATGAGAGAATATCTTGATCTTACCTTAAGAGTATGAAAACTTTTTCTGCAGAAGTAGGTACAGACAAGCTGAAAAACTGCATGCTAGGTAGGATTAACTGGATGATTCGTATTATGTCTGTGCAGCGTAGATAAGCTGATAAATGGATTAATCTATTACGTTTGTTTCATTTTTGGTTGTTTCTTGCCTTCCTTGTTGTTTTGTTTAAGGTTGTAGTTTAAATGAGTATGTCTTATTATTTAAATCCCTCTCTCTGTTTTCAGGTTGAGATCTTAAGATCTTTGACACTAGATGACATTAAGTCATACTTCAGGGATCACATTCAAGATGGAGCTAACTTCAGAAAGCTCAGTGTTCAGGTATGGCATCAATATTATTCAACCTCTCCATTAAACAGTGAGCAAGCCCTCTGCTGCCACTAGCCATTTTCTAGCCGTTTTCCCTCTTTTCTTGCACTTTTTTTTTTTTGGTATGGTTGAATAGACCCCCTGGTTTGAAGCTGAAAAGTCCCCCTGTTATCTCCTTTCTATCCCCATTTCGTAGCACTTTTGAAAACAGCGAATAGTCCCCATCTATAGGAATGTGTAGACAAAACGTCCAGAAAACAGCAAATTTTGTCATTTTTGCACAACTTGCTCACTGAAGGGAATAGGAATTTTATAGGGTCACTTATCTTAATCAAACTGACAAGGAATTTTACAGGTATATCACTGCACATGTGAGCAAAAGTGAATGCTGGACAGAGAGATATGCAGACAAAAAGAAACTAGATTTATTTGAATTGTGGTGTTGGCGGAGATTAATAAGGATCCCATGGACAGCCAGGAGAACAAACTGGTCAGTGCTTGAAGAGATACAACCATTCTGTTCCCTTGAGAGCATGGTTGTCAAACAGAGACTTGGTTACTTTGGACACATTGCTCGATCAGAATGTATAGAGCATGACTTCATGCAAGGAAAAGGGCAAGTCAAGACAAGAAGAGGGACATAGCTAAATGTCCGGACCAATGTCAACAAAATAATAAAATTGTGTCCATCTACCTTAACTTTGAGTGATTGGAATTCTGCCCTATAAGACTTGCAAAACCAACCAAATGAAAAATTTGAAGAATTAAATGATAGTCAAACAATATGGGTAGGTAAGGGTTCCCCCCAAAATAAAATTATTTTACCATAGCAACAAAACAAAAGCTAATACATGTACCAGCAGCGCCTAATAACGTTGGAGTATCATGTGACATCTCTCCTTTCGATTACGTAACTAGTAAATGGGGTTGTTTTGTTCTGAAGTATCAGAGAAATTTCTGAAAATTGGATCACTGTTAACCCTCTCATTACCATAGTCGCCTTTTGGCACCATAGAACACTGGTGGCAAGGGAAACTGATTTTTCTGCCATTTTGCAAGGAAGCGCCCTCTCTTGCTGAGTTATATACCATTGGAAAGCTGGTAATGGTAGTTTTCATGTGGATGCAAACACTCGGGGGTATTAATTGAGTTATCTTTTTGAAAATTTGACATGAAGTAAGGGAATTCAGTTTTTTGGAAAAAGTGCCTGGTAACGAAAGGGTTAAAACTTATTTTCACTTCAATATGGTTGGATTTGGCGTAAAGACAGTATCACGATTGCATTCACAACAAAATCATCTTTTGATTGTGGTTTAATATGTCAGAATTCAATGGTTTCTTCCTAATTAGTTTTTAATATCTTTAATATTTCTTTGTTCCCCTACTTAGGTGATTGGCTATGGTGAGCATGAGAAAAACAACCCAGTAGAACCTTCTTCCAAGGGAGACGCAGACATGGATGATATCACTATCATATCAGCCAATCAGAATGTAGATGAGACTGATGCAGCCAATCAGGGATCAGTGCATTCAAAATATGACCAATCAGAATGTAGAATGGTACCCCTAGATGAGGGCGTGTCAGGGGCGTGTATAGCAGATATCAAGACATTTAAACAAGATTTGACCGTTCTTCCAATCAGTAAGATAGATCATTGACGAAAGTGTACACTTTTAGATTTTAGTAAGATAGATTGGAAAGGCCAAAAGTTTTAATCTTCATAAAAAACTGGTTTCCTTATTTGAGGCATTTTATTCATATCGCTTCACCTAACCCAGGGGTTGAATGGATATCAGCTTGGATGTAATCATCATTGTGGGTGGATTAGCATAATATGTGGACCTGTAAAATTATCGACCGTCTGGAATGCTTGTTGTGTAAAATGCAGAATCTAACAAATACACTGTGAAGAACCTCAAATGAATGCTTTATTTAATAAAGAAATTCTATCATTTTATAACTATAACTAAATACTAATATTGTGTGCATCTTTATATTGGTAAGTAATTTTAAGTATGGCCCTTTCTCTCCATGAAAAAGCTGCAAATTTTTCTGCTGTTTCTATGAATGTGCTACAGATAGCTGAAGATCTACCAATGAAAAATGCATTACTGTATTATTGGTTATTTTTGCAAGTCCATCTTCACGAAAATTTTCACTTCAACATTACGCTATTTATAGTAATGAAGACATCACAAAAATTGCAAAATAATCCACTCACAAATTTGCCAAACTAGCAAAAACATCTGTATGTAAAAATATAAGCTTATACAGTAATTTACCTTTCAGCTGTTTTTCTCTTGACAGGAAACGAGGCAAAATTTACTATTACTATTGAAACGTAACACATACAAACAGAATCTAAAAATCATCAACTGCCGTTTTGCTGTTATTTTTGTGTGATTAATTTTCACGTTGAACGGCCTCACACATGTTCTCAGGTTCTTGAATTCGCGCTGTATGTTCATAAGCACGAAATTGAACCCTCCCAGTATATGCATAAGAAAGCATACCCATATATTCGCGGGTTCTTTAATTCGCGCCTGCCGTTCTTCGCGCGAAATCCGCAAATATTTCTACGAGTACAGTATATGTGTCACACTTGCATCATGTATGAATGACAGTTTCAAAATCATCATAATATTTCTTCATGAAAATAGTGCTAATGTTCATGTAGGATTCATTGAAACTGTTCATAATTGAATTTATGAATGACTTTACTGCAACAAATATTTAATCAAAGTTATCAGTGATTTGTGACTTATCTCTTCAGGCATTATAGGTGCCTCTTAGCATTCTTAAGAATGCAAAAATCATTAAAGGGTGAGTTTTGATATATACTAAAGCTTAAAGGGAAACCCTGTATATATCGCCTGTACTATTTTTGAACTGTATGGCTTGGTGAGGGTGTTGGGGGTGATTTGGCCTTTGATCGTCAGATCTCAACATTAAAAAAATAAAATCATCTTGGAAAAGGATGTAACTTACATGCTCAGCTAAAGATGGCACTATTGCTTATCTAGTACCAGAGTGATCAATAAACATAGTTTAGCCAACCCGGTTTGAGTACATGTAAGTTGCAAAATGGCGTGTATTGCTTTGTTATGCAAGCCCAGTGCAAAGGAAAATGCATCATGTTGTTACCAAACTGTAAACGAGTTGGTCAAACTCTGTTTATTGATGGCGTTGTTTAGTAAATCTTTGATCATGATTGTTCAACTGAGCTATCTTTTTTCAATCATGTGAATGAAATTTGTATACCTCTACTGCTCATATAAGAAAATATCAACTACATGTATGCAAAAAACTCAGGGTTCATAGGGTTAAAACTGCTTTACTAACTTTTTATGTTACAGTTATTCTAAATGTATTATGAGCGTAAAGCAGTATACTTCTATTTAGTATTATATGTTATTCTGGGGAATTTTGATGTAATTCAACTATAAATAGAAGGAACTTAAAAGTCCAACACAGGATTAATGTGATTACTATCCATTTCTGTTAAAATGAGATGCTCAGGACCAGAGGAAAGCTCACGGAGACAAAAGATTAGAGGGGCAAGCGATTGTGTGTTAACAATGGCTTGCCCCTGCAATCCTTTGTCTCCTGAGAGCCGTCAGATGCCTCTGCTCATTACCAACTCAATAAACCTTGTTTATGTGATTTCATTTCACTGAACATGTCGATTTATACATGCTTGATATTGGGACCAGAGGGTGGGGGTTTCACCAAGTTATTCATAAAGTTACAAACAACTTTACTTACAACTGGTACATGTTCTTGCATGCTATACCAGTACTTATCAGATGCTATACCGGTACTTATCAGATGCTATACCGGTACTTATCAGATGCTTAGTTCATTTAACACAAGAATACATGTTCTTGCGTGCTATACCGGTACTTATCAGATGCTTAGTTCATTTAACACAAGAATACATGTTCTTGCGTGCTATACCGGTACTTATCAGATGCTTAGTTCATTTAACACAAGAACTGATCACCAGTCATTCATAAAGTCGTTCCTAACTTACAAACGACTTGGTGAAACACAGTCCAGGAGAATTACACCTTGTTGTAACAAAATATGGTACGTGTGCTTGTAATAGCAGGGGTAGATTATATGTTCATTTCTTTCTGTGGTAATGATAGACTATAGTTTGACAAATAATAGCTTAACAGAACAAGTGGTATAAACTGATTTGCAGCATTTTATTTTACCGTTTTAGGATGTTATCAAATAATTTATTTTTTAAGTAAATGAAATCTAATATTATGTTAACAGATCTTGGCTTAAAATTTTAAGGGTGTACAATTGACATTATGACAGCACTAAGTTATAGATCTTTAGTGTTGTATCATGGTATGCTTATTTCATGATTAAAGACATTTGTTGTCACAAAGTGTGATGAAAATATAAACTCTTGTGTCATATTTTCTTTATGGGCAAGAAAAATCTTTTTGAGCTTACGAATGCAGACACTTGTTTCATGTGATTTCTTTTCTTTTGCCCATGTGCACCTAGAGCATAATTTAATATCCTGTAGATTTAGCGCCATATAAGTCTCATATATTATTATTATAATTATTATTATTACTATTATATCTTCTTCTTCAAAACTTCATTGGTCATGCAAACTCTTCCAAACATATGACAATGAAGGTCTAATGAAAATTTCAAAATATAATTGGGGCATGAAACAATTAAGGTTAAGATTTTGTTTGGATTTGTTAACCTTTGTCAAATACTTCATGGAATACTTGATTTTGATTGGCTGTTGATCAAAGTTACAATGTCAATTACTATTGATGGCAAAGTTATTGTAATAGCATCTGTTTACACAATGGCACCAAGAATTCTACATAAGTTGGTAAATTGATGGCAAAGTTACCATTCATGGTATTCAAGTCTTATGCAACAGGGCCCAGGTACGTGTGTATAAGAAATTACATGCTCAATTCAGTTTAGACGACAAAATTATGTCATATAATAGAAAGAGAAAACATCATAACATGTACAGTGTAGAGAGTTTGTGGGTCACTGTTTCACAAAAAAGGTATTACACTGAAATAGATGGCACTATGACACATATCATTATAAAACGGTGAATGGTGAAAAATTGGAGTATGGTATTGTTATTATTTTCTCCCAAACAGAACAATAAATATTCCCCTCAATGAAGAACATTTAACTTAAATTTCAGGGTCACTAAGAACGTGATATTTCACATGATAGTATAGACTAGCTATGGGTGCTAGAGCATTAATTGTCATGTGAGGCCATTCTATAAAAAAAAGGGTTCAAGGTCCCTCATTGTATTATCTGAAGAAAATTCATATTTCCTTCTTTGGACTTACATTGAGGATGAGTTGAACATGATTGTTCGTGAAAAGGGGGCATGAAGAACAATAATTTTCATGTGACCGTGGAGGATTAATGCATACTCTTGATCACTCTTGTCATATATTGCGCATAAAATGTCAGACATTAAGAGAGATTAATTGTCATGTGAGATAAGTCCAAGGTCCCTGAGTGTCATTAACTACATGTATTAAAAGAAAATTAGATGTTCTTTTCTTGATAGGTCTACTACATAATTATGTTTGGGTTCAACAATATTGCTTATGTGCGAGAGCCTATTAAAAAGGAAGGAGGTACATACAGAAAACATAAAGGACAATATAATCACAAGCTTCCAATCCAAACATTGCTTCAAAATAAATGACCAACTCGCTGATTTATTTTCTTTTTTTCTTTGTTTCAACTCCCCGCTTTTTTTATTACCGGGATGCCCAAAGTAAGTCTTTTTAAAACAACACACTCATCCTCAACTTGCTGATTTCATGTTCTTTCTGTTTTTTAACTCTCCCTTTTTCATCACTTGGATGCCTAAGTAAAGAGCAGGCCACCCCCCCCCCCCCCCCCCCCCAACTCGCCCCGCCCCTCTTCCTAGTTATAGGAAAGCCTAGCCCCGCCATTGACCTCCTCATTATATTATAATACCTGTAGATAATTAATCATATCAAACATTATCTTTATTGTACTACATTTTGGAAAATGAAAAGTGTAATATTAGCCGAGAGACCGGGCAGTTTGCTCCGAGGACAACGAAGAGCATTATCTTACACGTGACATCTATTTGAGCATGGTTTTACATGTGACCGCCAATTGAAGCTCGGGCCGGGGTCATCGAACGGTGGCTGGCAAGAACATGGTATAAAACGTGTCAGGTCGAGGCCATCTGTTATCAACATAATGTGCCTCCAATTCACATCATTTTGAGGTCGTAGGGGTTGTTGAAGAATAAATAAACAAGTCCGTGTCCGAAGCATATACAGGGGAAGAAAATAGGACACAATTTATATGGTGTGGATTATCGACATCAAGTTCAAGAACGTGCATGGTTTTACACGTGAAGGATCAACTGGTAGCAAGGTCCCTGGATGTGATATCTGGATAAAACCAGTTCTAGCTCCAGGTCACGTGAACAATGTCATGTTCATCGATTTCGAATAGAGCACGATGTGACACGTGATTCAAAGTGGTATACGTAGGTGAGGTTTAAGAGACTCCGAGACGACTCCGAGACAGGAAAATCTCACTTATGTTCGATTGTCCGAGCGACTCCATAGTCTCTAAGTGGTCTCAAATCTGTCTCGTGGCAGATGCGATACCACTATAACTGAGATTCAGGGTACATGATTTGTTTCTTTCAAAGAAAACAGTAATATTACTCATAGGAAAGTTCATGAACAGTAGCCTAGTAGGTCTATATATCTTCTATCACTTACACGACTGCTTATAAGTAAGCGACCAGGGACCTACGGCTATAAGTCCTATCCCAGAGAATTGGTATCGGGGATAAATGCAGGGGCACCAGCCTGTCTACTTGCATGGTTTCGAACCAAGAATCTCGATTCCTGTTAGCTACCAAACCGCTCTCCCGCACTGTGTTGTCACTTTTGTCTAGAAAGAAAAAAATGATAATATCCAAAACAAAAGTTTGGGTAAATGCCAAGGATGTAACAATGTTACTTTGTTCAAATTAAGATAAAGTCAAGATTTTGTTATGTTTTCATAATTTTGAATGATCCATTCCAAAAGGCAATGACCAAGTTACCCAACCTTTCCCCAAAATGAAACCTGGAAGTTTCAAACAAAAATAAACAGCGAGTTTTCTGTCACCAAGTATTTTTATCTCTTATCGTACAACTATTATTGTTAACTCTGTGATTAAAAGTTTTCTTTGGAAAGAGGTGAATACATTGTAACCTTTTTTGTTGAAAAAAAACATCATTCCGGAGGGGAGGGGGTTAATATTTTTCTAGTTTGTGGCCATTTTTTTTTTCCTTGGGGGCTGTTAACATGAGAAACACGGTTATGCTAAAAAAATTAATAAGTCGAGCAAAAACTTTCTCTCATAATAATGCAAATAAATATATTGGATGTATTTCACTTACTTTCTTGTGCCTATTTTCTTTCAATCAGGGTTGGTATAAGTTGTTGAGTTTTGGCAGACGTTTACAAATCAGATATGATTATTTATTTCTGGGACCGAAATTTAACCAGACGTGACTGGGATTCGAACCTGGGTCCGCTCAGATTTATGCAGAGAGCTTTTAAAGCTCGAAAAACTGTTGAAAAGTTTCTTCAAGTGTCTTCATTCTGGAACTTTGATTTTGACGAGTCACCCCTCTTCCTCCCCCCCCCCTCTCTCTCTCTCTCTCTCTCTCTTGTATATATATATATATTTCTATCTCTCTCTCTCTAATACCCATATGCTTACTCCACAATACTCTGTGACGAAACTGGTTTCAACTGGATTTGAGTCTTGTATGTACCTCCAAAAGTTTGGATAATTCAGGGGAAAAAATAAATACTGTAATTACACTTGCTGACACAGTTAACCCTGATAGCTTTATTTTTATCTATTGCGCACTTACTCATATTTATTTTTAAATAGCGAATCTATAAAGCATATAGCCGGTTCATAATAACAAGTGGTTGCAGATTCAGAAAAGAACATTGAACTTTTGACTTTTGTTTTTATCAACAGAAGTTGTCGACACATAAGCCTAGTAGTTGAAGTATAGTGGTGGTGGTGGTGGTGAGGGTGGTGGTATTGGTGGTATTGGTAGTGGGGTGGTGGTGGTGGTGGTGGTGGTAGAAGTGGTGGTAGTGGTGTTGGTTATGGTGGTGTTGGTGGTGGTGGTGGTGATGATGGTGGTGGTGGTGATGGTGGTAGTGGTCGTGGTGGTGGTGTTAGTGGTAGTGGTGGTGGTAGCGGTAGTGGTGATGGTGGGGTTGGTGGTTGAGGAGAGGTTGGTGGCGGTGGTGTAGTGATTGTGGCAGACTTAGACGCAGTAGAAGAAGTAGTATGTATAGTAGGAGGGTTCTTATTCGGGCTTTTTAACCCAGGGGCTCACAAATTTATAATTTGGTTTGGAATTTGCATTAAATATAAAAACATCAATTAATGATATTGCTGTGCATTAATATCATGTATCTTGTGACATCGTTGAAGCTGAGCATAACAAATTAATGGTATTATGTGGGATGATGTCTACTGATCAAGGAATGCAATTTCAGGAATTTCCTGATCGTTTTTATTTTGCGTGTTATTTGTTACGCTTCCCAAGTAAAAAAAAAATCTGAAGCAATACAAAGCGGGCACAATTTAGTTATAAAACTGATATGAACTTGTTGAACGTCTTTTTGAACTCATCCAGTATCATGGATGAAAGCGCAATATTATTTTGCACAAAAGAAACATTCTGATTTATAGCATAAGGGATAATAACAATGATCTAAAGAGAAAGGGGCCGGAGAGGTTGACGGAGCAAAATATAAAAGGAACTTTAAAGAATTCTATCAAATATAATGGAGAGCTGTGGGAGCGAGGGGAGATAGAACGATACGTGTATTGAGATGCAATTTTAATTTAATTTA
>CALNVZ010001721.1:1762860-1787735 GCA_940671915.1 Paracentrotus lividus
TAGAAGATGAGATAATGATAAAACAACATAAACGTAACTAAACGTAAGTGCTGTGTGACTGCAACATTTGGTTAGTGTGCGTTGGATGTAATTCAGCCTGTATACAAGGTTTTGTTTCTTGTTTTTGTTTTTCATTTCATTGATAAAATATATAGGTTAGAAATACAAGAAGAAAGGAGGCCATTGTAAGTTAAATTCATTCAAAATAGACTTAGAGAAAACGGATAGATGAAAATAGAAGATGGTCGAAGTTTAGGCCTAGAGGAAAAGAAAACAAAGTGAGAGGCCAAGATAATTAGAAATTCATATATAATTCGTTTAAGCCTTAGTTAATTTCTTCTGTTTTTATAGCCTTATAACTAAGTTTCATGACATAATTACTTGTGCTGAGATGAATCTAACAGTGGGCTGTATGCCCCTGGCTTATGCATGGGAGGGTGTCGATAAACATAAATTTCATGCCTGCTCTTTCAGGATTGATAATGGTTCTCTAGAAAATACTTCATATTAATTCATAATCACAAATATTTGTCAGAGAACATGAACATGATGACATTCAAAAAAAAAAAAAAAAAAAAAAAAAAAAAAAAAAAAAAAAAAAAAAAAAAAAAAAAAAAAAACTGGGACACGGGACGAGAAGAACAGAGTCTGGAAAAGCAAAACCTAGCAGAAGTTTTGTAAGCGTAGTCTATCGCTCCAAACACCAAATACGTTTAAACGTCGTTTAGCAATAAATTTAATGCTTGGAAAAAGATCTTTGATATTGTGACATTTCATGCAATAACACAAACTGGGAAAATGTATTGCGTTGTTTTATTTTCTTAGTAATAGACTTCTTGATGTGTGAATATTGGATATAAGCTTAGCCATGAAATAATAGTATTGATAGGTCTAAAGGAATGATAATGATATAAATACTGTCCTGATTGATAATCTTGCAAATAAATATATATAATTTATTATATTACTAATAAATACACAGGGGCAGTCGATTTGTACAGATAAGTTAAAGTGTAACGTCTGGATATTGAAGACCATACAGCGAATCTTTCCAAACCAGTTTAAACTGGATCTCGATCAAGTCCTTGTAGAGCTAGGGTGCGAGTCGACCTTTCAATATTTCATTGTTCAATCATGGACAATCAAATACACACCTGGTACTATGACCATCAACAATTCCGGTATTTCTGTTTTGATTCCCATAATTTGTGGAGTGTTTCGGTGTTTAAAATTTGGAAATAGGCTAACTACGCCATAAGTTTAATGTGAATAAACTTTGAAGGAAGACATTGAAAATAAACGAATCTGACCAGTAGACGTTTAAAATGAGGCCATATATCCGATGACTTAGTTATTTAGTTTTGATCCGTATTCGAATTCGATCAGCCTTTGTCAAATTCAAATTTAATGTATAGGGTCTCTCTCTCTCTCTCTCTCTCTCTCTCTCTCTCTCTCTCTCTCTCTCTCTCTCTTCCCACTCTCTTTTTATCCGTCTGTCAACCTGTCTCCTTCTTACCTATGAATGTTCCACTAATATTGAAGATATCTCTCCCTCTTTTTCTACATCATTGCCAATAAATTATTATTTTCCTCAATTCTGTCATTTAAATTTATTGTTTTGTCTGTCCAACATGCAAGCGACATCTTGGAGCAAAATGATTCCAAAATATAAATTATGTTATCATTATAATATTCCTCTACCCTCTATTTCATTCTACGATCTACACATGCCGGTATGTATTCATTTTTCTTTGTATGGTAATTGCCCCAAGTCTGCGCAGTGTCTATGTCTGCGCCCACGTAAATGCGCGATTTTCATAGAACAAACATCAAACTGACACCAATTTTCAATCTTAACCTCAAACAATCCATTTTTAAACCAAAAAAAATGCGAAAATAATTGATTCAAAATGAGTTCAGAGTATTCCATTTCGTCACCCTGAAAATTTCAATCATTGTCAAAAAAGAAAAGTCCGAAACTTCTCTGCGCTTGAATTGCGTGCAAAATGAGTGAGTGCGCAGACATGGGCACTATTCAGTTTTGCTACACAAAATGACAAGCCCTTCCGAAAATCGTAAAAAAACATTGTTCTTGTGAATAATTTCTTGAAATGTTTTGTTTCCTTGATCATTAGAATATGAAGAATGAAATAACATTGATGATTCTCAAAATAATATTCTATTTTGTAATAAAATCGAGATCGAATTTTAGGTGCGCAGACTTGGGCACCGCCATCATACGTATTTTTTCTTGTATGGTAAATTTACAAACGGGACACAAAAAACAAGGACAATGAATAATGGACAAATAGTGAGAGGTCTGGTCACGATTTCCATATAAACCCGTAGATAACTTAAAATCACAATGTTTGACCAAGAACGGAAGCCGTGACCATTTAGTCAAATTTTGAAGAAAACTTCGATTCTGACGCACCACGAAAATGTAAACAAACTCAGTGCAATGCAGAGCTGTCGTGCCCCCGACACGCCCCCAAACACACCTTTTAAACATGCAGAGCATTTCCGGGATAGTCTGTAAACTCAGACCCTTATGCATTCAACATAATAGTGATAAAGCATAAAGTACTATCCGTTTTGTTCTTTCGTTTTGAAGTTTTCGAGATGAATGAATGTGGAGGTATGTCATGGTTGGCGATACCTGATTAAGATTGAACGATAAACATGTAGAACGGATAACAATGTCCCAGCTTCGATCATGAATCGATAATGGATAAATTTCCTTGCCATATAGTTATAAACCAGTGATACAAAGAATACTATGTTTCTATTATTCTTCCAAGTTATGTAAATATAAGATATCGTTTTCGTCATTATAGTCCTAGTATACGTCAACACTCAACAAACAAATGCCCAAACAAATGACAAACACCAGGGTCTGAACTAACATACTATGTAAACATCGTAATAATGTCAAGTGCCTCATGGTTGAAAACGTGACAAAGCAGTTTCGCATGGTCAAGAATGTGATATGTACGAAGGCCGTATCGGCTAGTCTCGGTGTTCAGACAGTGGTATGAGGGTGTATGCATAAAAGAATTAAAACTGTCAAAAAAAAAGGTCAAAGTTTTTTTTCCCCTGACGAGTAATCTGCTAGGATCGACAGCTCAGGCTTTTCTTGACTCCATTTTAATCCACTAGCTCTCTTTTTAGTGGATAAGCAGTGGTCTCGACAGTTTGTGGTAGTGGTGGTGGTGGTGGTGATGATGTTGATGATGATGATGATGATGATTGTGATGTTGATGAGGATGATAATGAAGATGATGATAATGATGATGATGATGATGATGGTGATGATAATCATGATGATCATGATGATGATGATGATGATTATGATGATGATCATGATGATGATCATGATTGTGGTGGTGCTGCTGCATGGTTATGATTATGATAACTGGTAAAAAAATCTGTGATGGTGATGATGCCGATGATTGTGATGGTGATGATGGTGATGATGATGATGATGGTGATGTTGTTGATGATGATGATGATGATTGTGATGTTGATGGTGGTGGTGATGATGATGATAATATTATTTTGGAATACAGGCCTATTATTTAGAATATTTCTTCAACTTGCTATTCTTGAATGATATGCCTAAAAAGTCAATCAAAATTGCAAAATTGAAGGAATAAGAGAAGAGATGTCACGATGGCCGTTTGTTCTGTCATTAGGTCTTCGAATTAAAGAAAGAAAAAAAAGACTTAACAGCAGTAGGCCCATATACACCGATTATAGTTTAATCGGTACATCAATATTATTGGTAATATTATAAAAACATGATAAGCAAAACAATGGACCATGCACCAAAATATATAAAATCGAAATATACACCCATTATTGACATTTTATCGCTTGTGATGTTTGCTTGCTGAGTCCATTATATAAAAACCTAAAATTGTGGAGAAGTCTGTTTCAATTTACTAAATGGTACATAGGCCTATACTCTATACTGGCATATTTAGGGGTACAGGGGGCACGTTGCACTTTAAGGGGACGCCTTAAAAAAAAAAAAAAAGGAGAGGAATAAATAAGAGGTGGAAAAGAAGAGAGAAAAAGGGAGAGAGAGAGAGAATGAAAGATCGGTGATCCACAGGGCAAGCGGGGGAATTTTGGGCCAAACTCATGAACCCTAATTCATATTTTGTATTAACACTAAGTGGTGTTAATATAACAACTAACATCACAAGTTTAACACCAGCATTCTTGAGCTATAGCAGTCTTCACAAACCTGCAAAAGTTCTCAAGAAACGTCATACACTCGGCCGAGTGCCAACTATATCCCCTACCCATACATGTCATCATACTGTATCAATCTATAACAATATTGATATACGACGATAAAACAACTGAAAATAAAGAGAGTAAATATACACCGAATATCGACATTCTGATAATGAACTTTAGAGTATAAAGGGCTATATATTCTTGTAATGTTATCGGAAGTCTGTCAATATAACAACCGATTGCCAATATAACGAACACTTGAGAAATGTCAAACGAGATTAAAATGATCTGTCATAATGTTTTAATATCATAAGTAAACAAAGTTTACGTTACATGTGTTTATTCTTTGTCAGCAGTATTTTTGCTCCTATTGTTTAAAATATTCATAGGCCTAGTTAAGAATAATTTTACAGAGAGTTTGTCAAAATAATGTGTGTGATTGGGAAATAGGGGATGCACTTACTATAGATTTAGAAATAGAGGGGGCACAGAAGGCAATTTTCTGAGATATAATTTCATTAACATGACTTTCAATTCAATTCAATTCAAGAATGGTTTATTGTGAATAAAAGCGATATACATGATTGACAGCCAAAGGGCTGAAATTGGCATGTTTACAATAAAAGATACATAAAGGCATTGACAATGACAAAAAATTACATGTAAAATTGATAAAAGAATACTTAGATATAAAAATACATACATTTGCAGAAATTGACTATGGTCAATGTGCGTGTGGTTGTCGATAAAACAATGTACAGTGTGTCCCACAAAAAAATGCTAATGGCACTTAAGATAGATATAATATTAAATTACAATATCACATTGTTTATATCTTTACACCCGTAAACTACAATTCATTTTCTACAACTGGATGAAATTTTCTGTGATATCATATACAGGGGCCGCGGAGCGTTTTTGAAAGTGGAGGGGCTGAGCCGAAAGTGGGGGGGGGGGGGCTGAACAGGCTAAAAATCACAAATGTATGGTCATTTTTATTGCGTTTTTGTACACGTTGGCTGAAAAAAGTGGGGGGGTGCAGCCCCCCCCCCCCCACTTATTATCAGTAATGGTTATGAAATATAAATCACTCTATCAGTCTCTAACTTACCCGATTCGTTTCATACTTTCTCTCTCTCTCTCTCTCTCTCTCCCTCTCTCTCTCTTTCTCTTTGTGTCTGTCTCGGTCTATTTCTCTCTCCAAACTTCCACCCTCATATTTACACTTCTAACGACCTGTCACTTCTTACTTTATCCATTGCACTCTCTTTCTTTTTCGTCTTAAAAAAACAAAAACAAAACAAAACAACAAAAAAAAAACACCCCCAAACAAACCCTAGCCCAACATTTCACTCAATCCACATCTCTTGGATCTCATTTCACTAAAATTATCCCTCTAGATCATAAGTATGGTCTACCTTTTGGTACTAAATAACATTAGTCGAAATAGAAACTACCGATCCCCTCATATCAATCCTTTGGTGTTTTTTTTTTTTTAAAGATATTAATCTTTTTTAAAAGTTCAAGCCCAAAGTACTTTAATTCATACCAAAATATTTTCCAAACCTCTCTCCCCTTTCTATCTAAATTTCACTTCCATCATTTCAAAACTTATCATTCTATCTATGTTCATCCCTTTTTCTAGTCCCAACACCCATCCTCTCTACCTCCCACCCACTCTCCAGGCGCGGATCAAAGAAAATCGAATTGAATGCATTTCGGGGGCCCAATTGTCTGGGGACAAATGCGGCTCTATTATGTTTACGCATGGGCCCGGTAAGTTCATTGTGTGACTCCGGTCTGCGTCCGCTACTGCTCTCTCCTTCTCTCTTCCTATCGTCTTTCTCTCTCTGCCTTTTTTTTTTTTTTTTTTCCTCTCTCTCTCTCTCTCTCTCTTTCTTTCTACCTCTCTTTCTAACTATCTACCTCTTTCTTTCTCTCTTTCTACCTCTATATATCTCTCTCTCTCTCTCTTTCTCTCTATCTTCCTCTTTCTTTCTCTCTCTTTCCATCATCTCTTTCACTCTCAATAACTTTTAAAGCCCATATCCCCTCAAATTACATTTCCATGAATACAAATAGAGAAAAATATACACAGGCATCTCTCAAATCTAACCACAAATAAATAATCTGGGAATAAAGTTTTGTTTGAATTATTTTTTATGTATTTTTTTGCTTTGCTTTTCTTTTTTCTTAAATAACAGATCATATTCATAAGTAATAATAATATTCACATAGTACATTGTCAACAAAAACAAAGCATCAATTGTCTACTGATTTAATTCTCTGTACATACAACAGTAGACATAAACGTTATTTATACAAAATACACAAGTTATTCTTTACACATTGTCATCAAGCTTTTAAAACAATCATTTCAAAAACAGTATTCCTCCACAAGAGCCATTGAAAAAATACTTTAAAGCACACATAAAACTAAAAATAAGACTGAACATAGGACATCAAAAATTAGCAAAGGGGCATATATCAGAAAACAAATAATTATTACTGTTGGTCATTGCATTTATATATGCATACCAAGAGTTGTATTTTTTTATCATTTCCATTGAATAAATAAATATTACAGTAACATTTATATAAAAAATACAAAAATAATATCCCCTTTACTACATTTATAACCAAGTCCAAGAAGTCAAAAAGAAATTTCTTTTATGTTCTTGAAAATTTTATCAATATTAATAAACATTCAAATATTATATATGGTTCCTACCATTGGCTCAATATCATTTTGACAGTGCTTAACTTGAGATAAAAATAACATTATAAGTAGGTTGTTCACATACATAATATAAACAAACATTTGACCTATCTCTTTCACACACTAAAATGGGTTGATAACAAGAGAACAAATGTATCTAAAATGCATCAACAAGCTGGACCTCTAAAACAAGGCCAGTATACACACAATTCATGACAGATAATAATAATAAAACATTTCTACTTTCTTTTCAATTGTTCTCTTGGAATGTTTACATCTTAATATATCAAATTCTTGTGCAAGTTGCAAATTGTAGTTGTCACAAGAACACAAAAAGCAAGAAAAACAAATACAAACACATTTCAATTCTGCTTTCCACCTAACATACTTGAATACATGTACATTGCTTTAATAACTTTTTTGAAAATCTGAAAAGAAAAGTTACAAACAAAATCTGTATTTCATGTGTTTTCTACTACACATTACAGTAGAGTTTATGCCCAGCTTCCCAAGAGGCATTTCATAGTGAACGCCTCCTAAACATTGCACTTTTTGATCTTAAAATAATATATTAATTTCTGTTTTAACTATAGAATGGGCTCATACCTCAAATTACAACCAGAAGTGTTTTTTTTTTTTTTTTTATTTACACAAATTTAAGTGTAAGCAAAACAAAGCTGTCTCGTGTTAGAATCAATTCCTTGGTAGTTTCAAAGGCACTTGGTTAATAATATGTTGGGTAATAATCATGATGGCGTAACCATTCCTAAATAATGATGATTCACTCATTGATTTCGCAGAATCTGATCTGCACTTTTAAATGCCAAGTGCAAGTTGTGTTTGCTTCGGACACAAGTCCACACCTGAATTGTTCACCAGGAGCTTATTGTACTGAAACTGTACACTCCGCAATTCTGAATTGTCCTATCAATCCTGGAAGTATATTTCAGATACTGTTTGGCATCATTTCCGTTGATTCCAGCAGGTCACGTCTCATTCTGACAGTGTTCTTTTGATTTCGAATCCACATTGAGTTGTGGTTCCTTCCTTGTCTCTTTGGTTGCAGCTTCTATATCTCTATTCTCGACTGTCCAATGGAGTTTATAAATGGTTGAATTCCTCTCAATCTTTGGGAATCTTTATGCGTTCTGGTAGAGAGCCTCTGCATCAGAGTCCGAAGCATAACTCTCGACGGGAGGGCAGCTGCATTTCAGGTTCTGATCTCCGTAGACATCATCAACACGTCCAACGGACGGCCAGAACTTGGTGTCTGGTCTAACAAAGGGCTGTTTGGACAAACAAACAAGAGAAAAGAAAATGTTAGTGGTTGAATATCAATACATTTTATATAATAATTTGTTCAAGGGTAGGACCCGTTCTTGCTCTTGATTAGAAATAAAAAGGGCATCCTCATCAAAATCTGGTGTTTCTTCTATGCCCAGAGATGGCAGTCATTAGCATTCAAAAATCCTGAAATTGGCAACAACAAATCCTGAGAAAATGTCCAAATTTGGGTAAAAAAGCTTTCATGTTACAGGTCACGGATATCTTTACTTGATTTTGATTGGCTGAGAAACACTGTTACTATGGTAACTGTCAGATAAAATATTCATGAGGTCCTTTCATGAAACGCTTCTTTTTTTTGTATTCTTGTATTTTTTATTCTTTTAGCCTGATATAAAAAGTTATTTCCATGGTTCTAAAAAAACTCACCAGTGGGTATACGGCTTGTTCTCTTGTGTATTGTCTGTCCCAGTTCTCAGTCATGACGGCTGCTGCAGTGTGTGGGGCATTCTTAATAGGACTATCCTCTGGTGATATGCGGCCATCCTGGATGTCCTGAATCTCAGCTCGGATCACTGCACATGGAGAGGAATAATGAATAGGACAGGTTAGTTTATAATGTTTTTCTCAAAGTACATAAATTAACATATACATCACTCTTAACCAATGTAGGAAAACATTTCAAGTGGTTTTCACAGGGATTATCTGATACCGCAAAAATGAGGTCCATGAGACCAGTGAGGACATATTAGTTTTTCACTTTAAGATTTTTCTAATTAAACTGAATTAAATTGTTTTTCAAAGGGATTATCTGATGAAAGGCAGGAGGAGAGCTTAGCACTAGAATGTTGAGGACGGTTTGAATGATCAAGATTATTACTATGTTTAATCAGAGATCTCTTTTCTTTCTTCAATAAATATAATGAAGAGAAAGCCTATATTTTCCTAAATATGTAAATGATTGTAAAAACTTACACAATAGTGCATCGCAGTATCTGTCCATTTCAGCCTTATCCTCACTCTCTGTAGGCTCAACCATCAATGTATTAGTGACCGGCCACGAGACCGTAGGAGCGTGGAAGCCGAAATCCTGAAGACGCTTGGCGATGTCGATAGCCTCGATGCCGTCCTTCTTGAACTCGCGAGTATCGAGGATGAACTCGTGTGCGACGAATCCATTGGTTCCTTTGTATAGGATGCTGTAGGCGTTCTCCAATCGCTTCATCATGTAGTTGGCATTGAGGATTGCTAGCTCGGAAGCCTTCTTGAGACCACGTGCTCCCATCATCTTGATGTAGGCGTAGGAGATTGGTAGGATGGATGCTGAGCTCCATGGTGAAGCGCTGACGGAGCCAAAGGCCTGGTCTGACCCTGGGACTGGGATGATGTCATGGGATGGCAAGAATGGAGCTAGGTGAGACTTACTGTATGAGCAAAGAAACAAATAGAAAAAGAAAATAGTAATACTGAATACATATAATAAATAAATGCAATAGTGTTAAATTTATCTTGTAGAAAATTTGTACCTCTTATCTATGAAAATATATTCAGGGCTCATGTTTTTTTCTTGAGGTGGCCCACAGAGCCATTCATGCATTCCATCTACTGTCACAAAGTTCGAGGTGGCCATCGACCTGAGATCACTCCTAAATTTGAGTCCTATTAGCACGGAATAAATCATATTTGAAGTCCCCTAATGCTTCAATAGTCAGAAAGACGACCCGACAATGCAGGAAAGTAGAAGATTTTTACATTTCGCAGGAGAGACAGAAGAGCAAATACTCACACTCCAATGGGTCCCATGCCTGGTCCTCCGCCTCCGTGTGGGATGCAGAAGGTCTTGTGTAGGTTGAGATGCGAGACATCAGATCCGTAGTCTCCTGGGCGACAGAGACCAACTTGAGCGTTCATGTTAGCACCGTCCAGGTAGACCTGACCTCCAAAGTGATGGACCATGTCACAGAGTTCCTTGATGCCTTCATCAAAGATGCCATTGGTTGAGGGATAGGTCACCATGATGGCTCCTAGTCTGTCCTTGTATTTCTGGACCTTCTTCTCAAGGTCTGTGAAGTCAATGCTTCCTGAGTTGGTGACCTTGACTGCTTTGACGGACATGCCAGCCATCTGGGCACTGGCAGGGTTGGTGCCATGAGCCGAAGTTGGGATGAGGCAAACCTAGAAAAGGTAATGCAAGAGACAATTTTAATATTTAGTTAAAGTAACAATTGCTAAGACTCATAATCATTTTTCTACTTCAAGCTCAATCCAATAGCCAAACAATCAAAAGTAGCCAATAAGTTAGATCCTTGAGAGTCTAATTTCCATTTTTTGTTTGGTCCATTTAATGTCTAGTGCTGCTGTAGCTCGAGTTTCTGAGTTATTACTACTGTTTAACACAGAAGGTGACCCCCTCAAAAAAAAAAAAAAAAAAAAAAAAAAAAAAAAAAAAAAAAAAAAAAAAAAAAGAAAAATGACATCTACTTACATTTCTGTGTCCCTGGTCGATACTCTGTTGGTATGCACGGATTGACATAAGACCAGCAAACTCTCCCTGAGCACCGCTGTTTGGTTGGAAGGAAAACTTGTCATATCCCGTGATCTCACACAGATCCTTCTCTAAGTCCTCAAAGAGGGCAGTGTAACCCTCGGCTTGATCGAGTGGAGCGAAAGGGTGAATGCTGTTGAACTCTGGCCATGACACCGGCTGCAGAATAGAGAGAAGGGCAATATTAATCATGTGTCTCCAAACTATCACAAACATTTTAGAGGAAACAAAAGTATGATATGAAATTGCATAATATTTCCCATCCACCCAACCCTCTCCTTGAAACTTGCGGTAACTATGCCACCAGATCAGAATATCACTGTCATCACTGAAGGTTTGATGGAAAGCTTCAGAGGATTAGTGAAGTTCCTTCAAACTATTACAAACATTTTAAGGGGAAAATGTTTCTAATGTTTATACCCTTCCCCTTGAAATTTGAGGATACTATACCAAAAGATCAGTGCATAATTAAGGATAGATGGAGAGACATTCATGATTACTTACTGCAAGTTCTGCAGTGCTGTTGAGCTTCATGGTGCAGGAGCCCAGAGGGATCATGGAGTGCACCAGGGACAGGTCCTTGTTCTCCAGCTCCTTCATGTAGCGCACTAGGGAGATCTCAGCCTGGTAGCTGTTGAAGACCTCATGGGTGAGGATCTCGGATCTCCTGGCAAACTGGCCATCGATGACACCAGTTGCTGGAGGTTCTTGAGCTATGTCTTGTGCGATCTCTGCTGCCGTCTGGTCGCAGCCCATCACCCACAGGAGATCGTTGAGGTCCTTCTCCTCTACTGTCTCGTCCAGGGCGATGCCAACGCATCCATCGTCGTAGATTCTGAAGTTGACCTGCTTCTCCTCTGCTCTCTGCAGGATGTCCTCTTTGTGGCCATTGCACTGTATCTTGATGGTGTCAAAGAACTGATCCTTGTTGATCAATTCAAGTCCACTGTTTGTAACTCCTGCATAGAGAAAAAAGAAGCAAAAGGGAAAATTGTTAGCACTCTCTTACAAACTATAATTAAAGGACTGTATTTCTATATACCTATGCAGAATATTAACTAAAGCACAGAGATAAGAGGGAAATGGTTAGCATTATTCTACAAAACATTTCTGATTAAAGGACTCTATTTTCCTAAACTTAAGCTCAGTATAAGCTACAGATGTCTGAGATCATTAACAGCCTTTTTCTGTAAAGCTTTTCAGATAGTTATCTAATTTTTTTATTTTTTTTCTTCAATTCTTGATGTGGATAGGGTACCTACCTTGAGCAAGAATGACTGTAGCCATATGGATCCTCCTGGCGATATGATGGAGTCCCTTAGGTCCATGGTAGACTGCATACATGGCAGAAAGGTTTGCAAGCAAAGCCTGAGATGTACAGATGTTGCTGGTAGCCTTCTCCCTTCTGATGTGCTGCTCCCGGGTCTGGAGCGAGAGCCTGACAGCGGGGTTTCCTGCAGAGTCCTTTGTGACACCAACGATACGTCCAGGCATCTGGCGCTTGAGGAAGTCCCGTACGGCAAAGAACGCTGCATGTGGTCCACCGTAGCCTGGTGCAGTACCGAATCGTTGGCTGCTTCCTAGAGCGATGTCAACACCGAACTCACCGGGTGGAGTGAGTAGGACCAGAGCCATCAGGTCTGTGGCACATGCTGTCAGGGTGTCATGTTTCTTAGCATTCTGGACCAGCTTGGTGAAGTCTTCAATGGTTCCTTCAGTGTTTGGGTATTGGAACAGAACTCCTGCAACGTCATTCCCACTAAAGTCCATCTCATTGTGAGGCATCACTCTGACTTCTACATCGATCGGCCTATAGATAAATATAGGAGAAATAAAGGAGGTTTCATGAGTGACTTGTTGACTATCGCTGAGGTCTAGGTTTTAGTTGAGGTATTAGTACACCCTGTGGGGAAACATAAAGGTAGAAAGATTGTTAAAATGCAGTGAGATGGAATGAGATATGCTCACTCAACATTCACTCACTCCTTAGTGGCTACAACTTACGCTTTTATCCCTTAATTACCTTCTTGAAGATTGTATATACAACAATCATAATCGACTGGTAACATCGGTCGCAACACATCCCCGTCCTTCCTCTTAACTCTCTCTCTCTACCTCTTAGAATTTGGATTGGGCTTCAGTTTCTCGGTAGATGATCGTTCATAATCTCCCAGTTCAGAGTCCATTTCAGTAGTTCTAACAGGTGTTCAGTTTCTTTGCTGGGGCAGTGGAGTCGAGTTCATCAAGAGTTCTGCAAGCCCCATTCGCATCAATCGCTTTTGGGGGTTACCAGTTCTACATGAGGGCGTTTAATGTTCTCTCTGCCGGTACAGTGGGCGATTAGGGGTGCTACACATGGACTTTTATCTCTTTGTGACCAAACAAATGGATTAATCGTCGACGAACTTGGAGTTCTCGATCAGGATGCTCAACGTTGGACACCTTGATGACTCTGGAACGATGACACACTGTAAGAGATGCATTGCATACATCATGCAGCAAAAAATTAGAGACAGAGAAAAAGAAAAATTAGTATCCGTGTTTGATGATATATGAACAAATACACACACCAATGTTTGAACCTTTCAAAAAAAGCAAACTCATGATCACCAGTGAAAGATAATATAGATTGAAAGAGTTCAGGAATTGGACGATAAATGATACTGGAATAAAGAACAAGTTATTAATCTTATCAATAAAGTTGGGAAGTCATGCACTATCCAATAGCTGTGCCCTGCCAAAAAAATAAAAATGCAATAAAGACAAAACGTCATTAGTTCTGCTCCATGATTGTACAATGACTGGTGAAACATGACATTATTTGCTCAAATTTTAGGAAAATAGGGAGGGAAGGAAAACAATGTACAATCACAATTAAAGCAAAACACTTTACAAAAAAAAAAATAAATAAATAAAAATAAAATAAATTTAGATTCACTTCTGTAATTTAGCTTCATTTCTGTGCAATCTTATTTGCTAAGTTAGTGGATTATCCGATTAATATCTTAGAAACAAAACAAACACAAAATGTTTAGTAGATAAATTGCCAGTTTTATTCTGGCAAAATAAATAAATAAATGTCTAATAAAGTTATGTTCCAAACAGTAAATATTTCAATATCAACAAAACACAATAATAACTATAAGTTAATAAATGTAAAATGATAATTGTACTTACTCAGCGCGAGTCTTCACAAGAGCGATGGTTTGAGGATGGCATTTATCATCAATGTAGAAGATGGTCCTCTTGGTGTGTCTGAAAAATATAATCACGAATGCATCGTTATTTTTAAATTAGTATTTATTTTAAAAAAAACAAAAAAAAACCCTC
The DNA here is from genome assembly GCA_940671915.1 of Paracentrotus lividus. Classification (NCBI taxonomy): domain Eukaryota; kingdom Metazoa; phylum Echinodermata; class Echinoidea; order Camarodonta; family Echinidae; genus Paracentrotus; species Paracentrotus lividus. Next base: position 1,776,987 of record CALNVZ010001721.1, read on the forward strand.
TTAATGTTCTTGCTAGGATGATAATTGATATTCCATCAAATAAAATATTGACTACTTGTATTACCTGATGAAAAAAAAACATACAGGTGAAATATTTCTAAATATATAGGTACTTTTTTATCATTAATATCACTTGGTTGGTAAATAGTTCAACAAATATATCTTTAAAATCTCATGATCTAGCAATTTCCTATATGTTTGTAATGAGGTCCATATTTTCTAAAAGTTTAATTGTAAATATAAAAGAGGTTAAATAAATGCAATACAACAAAAACTTCCTTTTTTCTTACCTCTTTGCAAGACCCATAGCCTCTGCGGCCGCGGTCCCTTCATCCAATAGGGATGCATTGGCAATGTCCAATGCAGTCAGGTCAGCTACCATAGTCTGGTAGTTCAACAGACCGGTCATACGACCCTGCGAGAGCTCTGCCTGGTATGGCGTGTATTGGGTGATCCTGGAATGAATTGAAAGAGAAATGTCGAGAATGTTAGCTTTGCAATCATGAGGTGGATGTTTCAAAAGGATAATTATGAAATTAATAGGATTGAACGACAAATAACAAAACATAATATAGGGAGTTCATTTTGAAAGGGATTTAATTTTTTTCTTCTTCTTAATTTTTAACAGGATTATTAATAGGATTAAAAAACAAATAACAAAACATAATATAATGAGTTCAGTTTTATAAGGACTATAATGTTTTTCTCTCTTAATTAAATTTGTTTAAATATATATTTTTTCAGTGATAAATATGCAGTGGGCATTTTATTTTCTTATTCTATTTCTCCTTGGGGGATAGACAGGCAGTTTTCATTTTTCTATTTCCTCGAGGAGGGACGGGGGAGGGGTCTCAAAGAGGCATTTCTTACCATCCAGGGTTTTCCAGCATGTTCCTGACAATGGTGAGAGGAATATGGCAGCTATGGTATCCCAGTCCAATGTAACTCCTATACATCTTATTCTTGCATGCCATGTTCTTGAGTTTCTCCAACATTTCCATCTCTCCCTGGGGTGAATCCATGTCCATCTCTCTCTGTAGACGGATGGACTCTGGAATGGTCTGGTCTAGCATCTCTTCCAAACTCTGAAAATTCAAAGAAAAATTGACTTGTATTATAAATAGTTTGCAGAGAATATTGCTTTCATCACTAGATTTACAAAATTTAAGGTCCTAAATACAGTGTTTATTTATCTATAAATTCAGTAACAAGGTCGCATAAAATATATGTTCCATAAATTGTTTAAACATTCATATCAAAGATATAGGCCTATTTACATGTAATATGGCAGTATATTTCATTAAAAAATGTATGTGTTTCACAAAAAGCTGAACATAAATATCTAAGATTACAAATATGCATTATGATAGTGAATTTATGTTAAACACATTTTCATTTACAGTTGTCATTCTTCAAAAATGATAAATGTATATGCCTCATAATATGGCATATACTTAGACAAAGGGGCCTTTATATAACTGAGAAATATACAAAATGCACTGTTAATATCTAACTTCATATTTGGGCATTGATTTGGGGTGAAAAAGGTATGCTAACAACATCATCCTGTCGACTTTGCCGTGATCTTCACAACTCTTTCCCTCTAAAACTCAAACACATGACATTATATGATAGGCCTACATAGGAGCCTTTATACTAGCTTTAAACATAACAATGCAAACTGCAGTGTTATCTAACCCTTAATTTGGGCTTTGTTTTTGGTTATGTAATGGCGCGCTAACAATATCATCCTTATAACTTGAAAGTCACACTCGCGACTTTGCCGTGATCTTCACGACTCTTTCCCTCCAAAACTATAAGGACATGACTTTGAGAAACAAAAAGGACGTTCTTGAAGCTTGGCTTTGTTTATAAATATCACGCGCAAGTTCGTTCACCCTTGCTTTCTTTGTTTTGAATTTCCCTCCAAAGTTCGCCCAACCCGTGATCTCCGAAACCCCGCCCTCCTTTCATTCATCAACACACAAAAGTAAACACACCAAACGTAGGCTTCGCTATATAGCTATTCAGCGCCATAAAAAGCTACACACAAATATCGACCCATTCATAAGGATACAATGGGGCGGAACCGTTGCGTAACGAAGTCATTACGCATTCGACCAATCACCGATGGATAAAGATGGACGGCTTTTCCGTTTTCAGCCAATCAAGCGAGCGCTAGGCGCAGCTCGGACAAAATGCACATGCACAGCTGAAAAAAGATAAACATTGGCGCGGCTGGGCAGGTTGGTTATCAATGACATGTGTGCGTGTTCGTACCGTGGGAAACAAAACAGTAACAAAATGACTTTACAAAACAAGTCGCTCTTGCATGCTTGTTCTTAAAAAGGCCTTTTCAATCTCAATAAATCGAGACCGGTTAAACTATTGTTTACACAAAATCGGCTTCAGATTAAACTTCAGCTAATCTGAAACAAGTCAAAAGAAACAAAACAGCATTGAACTAATAAACAATGACCGTTCCAATTTGGCGCAAAAAATAATTTGAACAGTTTTAAATCCTGAGAGTTTGTGCTTTATCATTTAAATCCAGGTAGATCTAGATATAGATCTAGTCTAGATTACGCTTGGTATCCATTTGAAGGAATAAATGCTGATATTTTGAAGGAAAAATAACTTGTAAAGTTGTAACTAACGTTAGAGCGATGATATAGACTCTCGGGCCTAATTAAATTGTTAAAATAAATTATATTAATTAGATCTACCACCCTTCCAAGTCCAAGACCGAAAACTCTGTGGGTTTCTTTCTCTCTCATAACTTGCACTGTCTCTCTACCATACTCGCTTAGGTTTTTCAGAATTAAAACACACTTGAAAACAGCAAAATGAATTCTAAAGATCCTAAATTAAATAATTTTGTTGAAGAAGAATGAACTTACATCAGCTCCAATGACACTCAGCATCTCTTCCACATCGTCTTTGCGTGGTCCAAGATGCCTCTGTGCAAAGGCGTCATGCTTCTGATAAATCTTGTCAAACATTCGATCATTCTTCAAGAGTTGTCTCATGGTTTCCGCCAGCTGATGCCTGTGTCGGCGGTGCTCAACGGTCACCGCGGCCGAAGCTGCCGGGGCAGCCACCTGCCGTGGTAGGGCCGGGCTTGTCATCAATTTCTGGCCGCTCCTCCTGGCGGCAGAATAGGGAAGTCGTGCAAGTCGCATCATTCTGCTTGTTAAAAGTTGACCTCACCAACAACACAATAAAATGGGAAGACAAAGCTGGTATCCTTCGAATGAACTAAGAAATTAGCCACATAAAGTTTGATGTTGTAAAAATGTTTTTGACTGTTCGATGTTAATTTAGTCAAGTAAAAATGTTGGCTGTGAAAGCCTTTCACCTATGTTATCTCTCGTCGTAGTACCCCCACATGTTCCTGTTAGATAGCGAATAAACCAGTTTCTGAGATTTTGACATCTTTTATACCGTAGCGCTAGCAGCATCACACAAAACACCGGCAAGAGTTTCGTAGCATAGCAGCGCGAGATGCATATAGCGAGCGCTCTTCCTGTACATGGGATCTGCTTAGAACCGGTTTGAAGCGAGTAGCCAAGCTGAGGTTGTACAACGCATTAGCATATATTATGCAAATGAGCTGTATTACGGGTCAGCTGATCGCTAAATGCGGGGGCTCGTCTTGAAGGTCAGCCAATCGTATCGGGTTATTGTGTACACACCTTCAAAATATTCATGAGCTCTCGTCATGTGATTAGTGCTCCGTGTGTTTTGTTTACATCCAACGAAACTTTTCGCCGCTACTCAGCTCAGCTTGCAGCTTTCTCGCTAAATATGCCATTGCAGACAGTATGTTGTAGTATGGGGTGGGGGGGGGGGGTCCTAACCATAAGGCTAAATATGCATTGCAGACAGATCATGTCTTGTAGTAATAGTTATGGGGGGGGGAGCTGGACGGGGGGGGCGGGGAGGGGGGGCCATCCCTATCTAATTTTAGTGCTTGTGCAATATTTTAGGGCAACTAAAACCAGTTTTGAGGAAAGTTTGTTGCCCACAGCACATGAAACACCGAACGAGGTAAAATAATGTACGTGTATTCTTGATGGCCACTTTGAATGAAGAAATCAATATTGAATAATCTTGGACTGACATCTCTTCTCGATCATTATTTCTTATTGATTTAATATTGTATGACCAGTATGTTGAGAAACAGTATATTTGTCGACCAGTGACCTAGTCCAAAATAGGCCATCGAAATGGCAATGATAGACCTTCGGCCCGACCTCCCATGTTCTTGTTTTGAGTAAATTTATCTTCTCCGTATATATACGTTCTAATTCTTGACCGCGAATCTCAATGCTATTCTTTTTCTCCTCTTTGTTGCGTCACCAGTTCTATCTATAAATTAGATAACTAGATACAAACGTCCTCCAAACATTACACATGGGCTTACTCGGGCCCCGATATTATGTGATAATAGGGCCTATTGACTACGTATGAAATTAATATTAGTATAAAATCTATTTCATAATTACGTGTCATTATTCTGTTTTACTGAAACTGAGGAAGAAGATAGGCCCTATATGAAAATATTAATGAAATACTCATTTTGAAGGTGAAAACGCGAAGTAATGTAAAATATGGATATCTGTGTGAATGGTCTGTTGCAGCAAGTAAGGTATTTGCAGTAGTATGTAAAAGGAAACAACACTTGCCTGCTAGTCAAACTAAAAAGTTTATCAAGTTTATATATTTTTTTTAACATGAAATTCTTAGCCAACACAGGTGTTGAAGCGAATTGTGCATCACTATTTCTTTATTGCTTTGACGACTTTCTATCCATTGACCATTGGCAATGATTTGCAATGAGCAAAATAATAAAATGCATGTCATTTCATGATGAAGGGAATTTAAACGCCATTAAATTATTTATGAAGAAGTCTATGATGCTGTGGTAAATAGGAGTTAGATATATTACCATACACAGTAGCCTATACCTAACACACACGAGTTTTCACCCAGCCCGATAACATAACAATGCTCGAAGATCCTAAATACTAGTAGTAGTAAACCTGTTTTCACGCATGAACAGGCCCGCTTCAAAACACCGTTGTTCGGAACACTGCTGACCACCAAGGCATGACCGTTTTCGTGCGTTATGAAATTTTTGGACAATGGTTTGGGCATAGATTGACAATAATTTTATATCAATTTTGGAGAGAGAGAACAATAGAGGAACCTAATATAGATATTGCCGACAATCACGAACTCTCTCTCACCATCTCTCTTCCTCTCTCTCGCTCTCTCACCGTCGCTCTCGGGAACTGGTTAAAAACTGGGAATTCGAAAACACGCTGCTTCTTAGACTGTGCTCTCAGGAGCCTACCAGTTGAGTCATCTTAACAAATTGTACCATTGAGGGCTCGAACTCACATCACTGCGCAGTTTCACCTATCGGCTTGCGTTTTGTCATGTGATGTCATGTGGAAATAAAGATTTCACAATAATTATTAATGACAATGAGTCAGAATATGGCTCAACTTGCAATTGTATCAGATCTTGTTGGGTGGATTATGGGTGACGAGCTGCTGTCTGAAATTCCATGGAAACATTATGTTCGTGTACAATTCTATTGGACTCATTTTATTCAACGAATAATCTTTTTAATCACTGCATTTTAATTTCTGACCCGTTTTTTTTTGGTTTTTTTTTTAAGGTTAAAAGCGATACGGGGCGGAGAGGGGGGGTGGGGGACTCCGTAGGACTTAATACTCAAGATGGCCAATGAGATGAATTTTCATGATTAAATCAGTTCATGAACTTGGCTTGATAATTTATGATGACTCCAAATTATCAATCAACTCAACTCAACAAAAGAGCAAAATGAACGACACTGATTTACGTGACAACAGTCCCATAAGCACAGCCAACAGATTATCATATAGTAAAAAGGATTAAACTACTAGTATGCAAGTATCTTTCGGCATAGCATATGGGCCTGTCTTAGTTGAAAAACATAGCAACATGTTCTGCCCCACTACTTTAAACACTAGGGTGTACTAATGTTAAGACGTAGATTCAACATTGTTTGTAAGCCCACAGAAATAGAGAAGAGAAGGACGATAGCAGACGTGCGGTGTCGCCGCGAGCTGGCTGGTGTCACGTGATCAGCGCATCTGCTGTCGTATACTCGGCGTTTTGTTGTTCATAACATCTAATGAAGAAATTTGAGTTGGTCAATAAAATAATAACGCTTTGCACCATCATGCTTTCATATGTGGCTGTGAACGGCTAAATCAGAAGCGTAAGGATGTGGAAATTCATTTCACAGGTAAATTGTTAATAAAATTTGATAACTTAAAAGGAAACTTGAAACAATCGTGGACAAGGGAAAGCCATTGGTGCGTGTAGTCCCATAATATCGAGTTGCTGTATTTTTGGGGCTCTTTTGTAGAAGTTGCAGTTGCTCATGTAATCTAGGCTAACTCTAACTTTTTTCTATAACATACTTGCCTAACTGATCCCTAATTTAGTAGGACAGTCCCTAACTTTGGGGGAAATCACGAAGGAGCATTTATCCACCATACAACCCTTTGTGTCCACTATTTTTTTGAATCTGTGCACAGTAATCTATAGGAAATACAGAATTGTCCCTATTTTTAAAATTTGTATTCCCACTTTGTCCCTATATTTGGACTCACAATGTTGGCAGGTATGCTATAAATTTACATGTAGTTTTACGTTTTGAGTGATAGATCTAAATGATTATCCACTCGGTCTCTGCAGATATATGGCTAAAGACTGTGTACATCCTGAGATCATTTTCTTTTAATTAGGTGCACAATTTGTCATTCGGTAAAGCAAAAAGGCCAAAACCATTTGGATTGTTGGACTACAAATGTTGTAACAGTTAGGGTCTAAGTTAATTTGGTCCAGAGAGATTTGATTAGATTCTACTCAAAGCTTTGAGTTAAAATAAATTTAATTTTCACTAAATAAGATTCCATAACAAGATGTTTGGATGTCGCTTTTATGTAGAATAGTCTCTAGGCTATTCATGTTTGTGTTTTTTTTTTGGATTTTCGACTCAAAGTTCAAAAAAAAAAAAAATTCTGTTTTTTTTTTCAGCGCATCTAGAGACTTTCCATATAAGTAATATTTATTATTATTATTATTATTATTATTATTTATTATTGAAAGTTAAATGGTCTCTAATTTGGATTATTTATTCCCCCTCTCTTTAACAACATTAGATTTCTCATCGAATCCTGCCTTTCGAAGGAACTGCTGTTGAAATTAGGTTGGATGCCGGGAACCTGCAGTGCTAGGAAGCCTGGATGCGCTGATGACAACTGGTGAGATAGTTGAAGGAAGTGTTCTTGAAAGCGAAACAGAGGAGGTCCGTCAGAGCACCACAGATGTTACAAGATCTGTGATACCATGGAGAAAGAGTCTGCAGAGGTTCCTCACTCCAAGTGTGGTGATTTGCTACAGTCAGCTGGTATAACGACCGTCTTTGGAGAAAGTTGCTCAATTCACATTTTCGGCAGCCTGTCTGGTCACATGTTGGATTCCCGCCAGATAATACCATGTATAGTACAATGTACTTGTGAAACAGCTGACAGCTACATACTTGAAGATACAAATGTTTCATCTTAACCCATCGCTTCAATGAAAACTGTTTGGACCAGTCGTTAGAAAGCAGTTGACAAAGCTAGATTTATTTTGCCATCAGTGAATGGAATGTCTCATGTCCAACAGTATTTTAGACAACTGTGTCACTATTACAAATGATTACAGGTTTTTGTTGAGCTCAATTTGAACTTTTTTTACAGTTAATTTTCTCACACAATTATTTGCCATTGTTATATTTTTCTGGCTAAGATATCTCTGAGATAACGTTCATAAAAATAGTGAACAGGATTCCATGTAGAAGATATTTTTGGTACATTGATTGGATTTTATACACTTTTTCTGTAAAGAAACATACCAGTAATAAATATTTTTCACCTACAATAAGTTTAAGTTTGAAAGATGAATTGGTACAAGCACATATATGCAATCATTCATGTATTGTACATGTACAAGGAACGATATATATGACATTGCTTCATCTTGCTAGTGGGAATATTGTTAATATTTAATTTGAAGTTATTTTACATTTCGAAAACAGTCCAGTCGCCTTTACATCGAGCTCAGGAGCAAGCCAAATACCGGTACATGTATCTTGGACTGCCTAAAGGAATTATATTTTCCCTCGTGATCATATTTTTCCCTCAGCGCTTCGCGCTTCGGGAAAAATATAACCCCTCGGGAAAATATAAATCTGGCGGTCAAAGAATGTTATATTACAACACCCATCAGTCAATATCTGTATAATATTACAAAATATATGGGAAGAACGTATTTGTAAACAAGATTTTGGAATGGTCTCTTACAATGTATCTATGTACACCTTACATATATATAGTGGGAGATAACTCTACATGTGAATCATTTTTAAGCAGGTCCATGCAATATGATGTTCAGATTAGATGATCAAGTGAACAGGTACTGGTACAAGCTGTGCCTTTTCAATGACAAGATTATATGTATATAATAGCTGTATTTTGTTTAATCAAGTTACGAACAAGTACATATAGAAGGTACGGTTTTCCATATCACAAGACTAATTGTGTCCAACTCTGTTTACAAGTAATTTGTACTTAAAGAATTAAGATGTACCTGCAATAAATATAATTAATTTTGATAAATACAAAAATTGTAAGCTAGCTGCAAGATATACATGTATGAACATGTTACTGCATTATATAGATATACAAATATAAATAAAGGGGAAAAATATTTTCATCAAACTGTATTTCATAGATTTATTTGTTTTGTTTGAAATATAAGTGACATTCTGTCTGAAAAGTGAGTTCTTATAAAAGATTGGAGAGAATAAGGAGTAGACAGAGAATGAGGAGTAGAGAGAGAATGAAAAAATTATGAGACAGACTTGCATGCAGGCATTAAAAAAAAAAAAAAAAAAACACATACAAAAAACATAGGGAGAAAAAAATGGATATCTACATTAGTATAAGATTGTTGAAATGTTCATAAAGGCCGACCTGTTCTTGAATATATATGGAATATAAAAATAATAAGCCGAAAGAATATGTAGTGAATGTGTCGGATATAATGGATAGGAGAGAGAGAGAGAGCACAACGATCAATAAGATTTTTTTCATTATTCTTATTTTATTTTTTGAGAAAAGGAATATAAGTTATTTAAATAGAATGAAAAAGAAACAAAACAACAAAGAAAAACAAAGAAAAAACGTCACATTATGAGAGAGAGGGGGAAAATATCATCATGAGATCACTAATCTGTATACAGATCCGTGCATTAGATAAGGTCTCCAACAGACTAGCAAAATGGCGGCGCGTTCACTCAAGCGTGAATCCCCGTGCGTGAATTGGCGATGCGCTGTCTGTGCAAAGTGTATGCCTATGAGCGTTCTCCTTTTCTCTATTTCTGTGGGTAAGCCATGCAGACAAGCATTCGGTCACCGCGAACTCACAAACCTTTGTTTACATCAGACCACGAGACCTTTCTACTACAATGCGATGCGGAAATCTATGCGTAGATGTATAATAGGCCTATACAATTCATTTTATTATAACAGTTAGTTGCCGTCTGGTCTACAATCCGTTGGTCACTTTTCGATTTTGGATCAAATTTGTCTACCAACGGATTCCACAACTGACCAATAAACCGAATGATGATAGAGTTGTCCAACATAGCAACAACAGTTAATAGACCTGTGCAAACTGGATTCCAAATATTTTTTTTTAATAACAGGTTGTTTGACTGAATACATCTTGCTTACCTCAGGAAAGAAACATCCCTAAATCATTAGAAGTCGAGAAAGTGTCGTTCTAGTCTCTGTGGCAAAGAATAAAAAATAAAGTAGAAAATTTTTAAAAAAATAAAAAATTGACAAATTGAAAATTACACTTGCGTCTTAAAAATACGCATATTTTATGAATTAGGTCGAAACATAATGTACACATGACTTTGTATCAATGTATATTTTATTAATTTGTTAAAATTTAATCTTTTTACATTTGGTACTTCAGAGAGAGCTATTAGAGAGAGAGCTTTGTCCACATACATTACAGCGTAAATGAGGATTTACAAAAGCAACAATATACCAACATGGTATAATCGGGTCTTTCAATTCACCAGCCAAAATCCTGCTTTTTGTCTCACTACACATTTCAAGCAACACAGCAGGTGATTATATACCAGGATATGATAAAAACTGTAAGATGATACTTTAACTAGAGTGCATATCCCTTTCCAAGTGGTCGAACAGTTCATTATTACCTCGGTCATCCGATTAAATTACGATTCTTTATACTCCACGTAATATTAAAATTAAAAAGGTGCTATTTTCTAAAGGCGCACAAATACTTATCATTAGGCCTATCGTTAGCATTCTTTCCCTGGGTGGAGGGAAACAATGAGGCTTTTTTTATGCACATTCAATTATCGTCTGTTGGGAGCCATAAGGGCGTTATTGCATCTGATAGATGTTCCGTTGAGAGCCATAAGGGCGCCATTACTGCACAAAGTCAATGGTAATAGCGCCCTTTTGGCTCCAAACGGAACATCCTTGATCTGCAATAGCGCCCTTCTGGCAGTCTATTAGCAAGCTCCACTGTATACGGGGATTTGGGTCGAATTTATCCAAATCGTCTCGTACGACTCTCGGACAAGCCGTGAATCTC
>CALNVZ010001721.1:1807900-1825106 GCA_940671915.1 Paracentrotus lividus
AAATAGATTATGTTTTCTACATATTGTTTATTGTGTATACAGTTGAGGCCAGAAGTTTATAAACCCAGGGAATTCAGGGTTGTTTTACGATCAGGGTACACTGTAAAAAAATGACCTTCTGTGCACCATAAAACTAAATCTAGGTAATATCATATCAAATTTTTGATGGTAGGCTATTGGGCACTGTTAGAGCAACCTACAAGAGAAAAATGAATTATTGACCATAACTCATTTTTTCTAAAAATTGACCATATCTGGCAATTTAGGGCAAAATTGCAGTCTCATTTTATTTTTTCTAACTTTGAGCATGAGCATCTTTATTACTAAAGATCATTAAGCTGGTTTTTCCAATCAGAATTGACTACTGAAATGTGATTGTTTAAAAACTGAAAACCCAAGAAGCTACAGTTAATCTGAATTTTTGTGACCATTAACCAAAAATGGGGAGCCAATTCTGTCAAAAAATGTCCTCTCCGAATTTGGTGTTTTTACGCATTAGTTAGACATCACTTGATGAAAAATGCTTTTGTCTGTAAGACACTTGTATATACGCCACAAACTTATAATGTTTACATCGCCAACATCCACTTATTTTTCTGACAGTTCACATTACAATGTTGTCAAATCACGTTCCGTCAAAAACGTCCTCTCCGAAGAATGAAGCAATCGACTTTACGTGTAATACAAAATTTGAACCCCTATAGAAGAATCGTTGGTGACCTCATGCCTCCGAATTGAAAAGCAATATCATTTTACTTGTCTAGAACACATACACAAAAATTTGGGGAAAACAAAACAACTCTTTTTTTGGTCCAGTGAGACAAACTGGTGTACCCTGATCGTAAAAAATCCCTTCAATGAAAATTGTTCACCTGTCAAACTTTAAAAAATTTACTAATCTTGAGAAATATATTTATACTACCATGACATATCTGGTATCAAATAAAAGAGCGTATCAAGCTCTTTCACATGACTAGGATGCCGATGGGATTGGATTATATTTCAAGTGGAATCTACTTTGAAGAAAAAAGGAAAATTTATGCCAAATGTATTCTATTGTTTGTCATTATATTTTCAAATATCGTTTCATAGAAGTATATAAATATGAAATATATGATTTATATTATATTTTCTATCATGATATGTCACCACAGATCAACAAAAAATGTAATTTGAAATGTTTGTGTTGAGATGTAACTAGCACAAATATGAAATGTTCTGGTCAAGTTTGTTTTTTTATTTGTCTAAAATATAATGATTTTGTGGGGAAAATGACACCTAAATATTCTTCAGCTTCTGATTACAAAACAAATGTGATGAAAGAGCATGTTATACTCATTCGTTTGATATCAAATTTATCATGATAGCATAGATATTTTATAAGGTACAGAAAATTTTATGATGTTTGGTAAGTGTACAATTTTCATTAAATTTCCTGGATGTATGTAAACTTCTAGAATCAACTGTATGTTTGACTTCTGTCATCCACTGAACGTACTTGAGTACTTGCTCACTATACAATCTAAATTTATTTACTGCAGTCCATATTGATATTGACCAGGCCAACCTCGATGAGCTAGTTCACTATTTTAAAGCTCAATTTACTAAATAAAGATGCCTATTCATATTCACATTGTATGCTTATCTGGAAATGTTCGTAATATTCATGTTTTCCATACCTTTACTTACATTTTTTAATTGGTTTTAATAACTTGTATTGTTTGTACAGTATCATGTAATTAGTTTGGATTGTTCATATATTGTTAATTGTAATTTTGGTGTTGGGCATATTTTGTATTGTTATGTTCTGCAAATGGAAGCCAATCTTTGATGTTCTTTGTAATATTGACCAATAAATGATTCTACTCCATTCTAAACCCCTCACAAAAAGTTTCGCAAGTCGACTTTGGGTCATGATAACTTTTCAGGTACGCTTTAGTTATTCCTGATTTTCATACCATTGGAAAGATAATTTATTCCCCTTTTTATTAATATCCTACTTGTAATGATTATGTCATGCTTCAATGCACAGAATATCAGAATATGGAGAAAAGTAAAAAGTCAAATGTTGCAAAACGCATTTATCAAAGCGAAGTTCCGCAACTCGACTTTAGGCTCTGAAAACTTTCGAGGTATTTTCTAATTTTTATTGAATTTTAGACCATTGTCAAGATAATTTATTCCTCTTTTCAATGACACCCTAATTGTAACGATAGTGCTGTTCCTGCATGGACAGAACACCTGAATGTTAGGACAAGTCAGAAGTTAAATGTTGCAAATTGAATGCCTATTGTGAGTATTATTGTCTGTTGCGAGCAATAACAATGCATTTCGCAACTTTTCACTTTTTACTTTGCATTATATTCGTGAGTTATCTGCATTCAAATATGATGTTACTATTGCAAATAGGGTATCAATAAAAAGAAGAATAAATGAACTTTTTAATGCTATAAAAATTGACAATGATTAAATCCCCACATTAAAATGTATCAAGGTTCAGTGTTGTGTTACAGAAATTTAAACTGAAAATTATCTTTCGCTTTGTCATGTATTCAAGTGGTATTGAGGGGTTCTGCGGACACAGGCATGACATCACCCTGACAAATAAGGTATCAATCAAGAGAGGAATAAATTAACTTGAAAATGGTATAAAATTCAATTAAAATTCAAGAAAATATCCCCAAAGTTATCAGGACCTAAAGTGAAGTTGCGGAACTTCAATGTGATCAATTAAAATGCATTTTACAACATTTGACTTTTTACTTTTCTCCATATTCTGATATTCTGTGCATTGAAGCATGATACAATCATTACAAATAGGATATCAATCAAAAGGGGAATAAATTATCTTTCCATTGGTATGAAAATCAGGAATAACTAAAGCGTACCTGAAAAGTTATCATGACCCAAAGTCGACTTGCGAAACTTTTTGTGAGGGGTTTATTATATTCATTGGTTTACTGTAATAATGTAGATTTTGAAATGTTGTAATAAAAAATAAATACATTAAAAAACAATGTACAATATGCCTTTCATGCTCTGTTCTTTGAGCTGATTAAGAACAGGAACACGTACATGAACATAATACAGAGTGAGTCAAAAATAATGTCCTGAGTATGTGAAGTTGTCTATTTTTAAGTATGAAATTGAAATTGAAAAGGTTTATTGAAACATTCAAAGTTGCAGCTAAAAGCGGATACACATCGAATTTACAAATAAAATTTACATAAACATACAAACTTAAGAAATACATGTATATAAAACGAAATTAATTCAAAATAACATACCAAAATCATAGTACAAAATACAAAAATTAACAATGAAAAATGCAGAAAAAGAGTTAACATGCTATACTGCTTTATGTGGAGTATGATTGAGTGAATTAATAGTATACAATAATTATATTGGGACTACCTTGGATTAACAAGTAAATCATTCATGGTAGGAATTGCTTTGAAAAGATCAGGTATCAATTAATCAGATATATTGTTCATTTTGGTATGTAATGAATCATACTGGTTGTGAGCCAAATAATAATGATTTAAAGGTCAGACATATTAATATAGCTATAAAGAATAGTAATATGAAAACATGATGAGCATTGATTTTATGATATTAATGGGTAGAGTTACTCTCCCGCCATGTGTTGGTTCTATTTTTGCACACATGACTGAAAAACTGACAATCTTTGGTAGACTGTAAAATTTCACATGCGCCAAGAGGCTGGGTGAAGATTAAAACAAATAAGGCCTTTTAAGAACTATATGGATGCACACACACACACACACTCACAGACACCCATCCACACATGCGTGCACACACATACACACATCATTTCCATCTTTCTGCTTGTGAATTATTTTTTCATTGCATAATTTTTAAGTTTTAATTCTCAAACAAACTCACCACTACCACCACCATCACGATTATGATCATCATCATCATCATCAACAACACCATCGTTAATTACACAATATTTCCAATATGATATCCAAGTAGTATCTTGTTGGCTTCGTCATTTGTTTGTTAACAATGGGCGCACGTCGAGGACTGATTGCAAAGGGAATGAACTTAGTGGGAAAAAAAAAACAGATTCTATTCTCTTTTTTTTTTAACAAAAGAATCTCAACTTTGCCAGTTTAATATTGTTTAAATTTTTTATTTTTGTTTCTAAGAATGTTTATCTGAATAAACTTTAGAAAAACAAGTTGTTTATTAGTAGTTTTTTTATTCATAGACGTGTACGATTAGTGAGTGCGCGTATGTGTGTGTGTAGGAGTATGTGGGTGTGTCTTAGTTTTGCGAGTGAAGGTCGATATGAGTGGGTGTGTGTGTGAGTGTGTGTGTGTGTGTGAGAGAGAGTGTGTGGGTGTGTGTGTGTCTGTGAGTATGTGTGTATGTGTGTGTGTGAGCGACAGGTAGAAAGATACAAGAATGATATGGAAAATGTCACAGAAAGAAGCAGATAAGGAACTAGAACTGCAATCGTTGACATGAACGATGAGAAATGTGTATTAAACGAAAGCGATTAGTGTACATTGAGTTTTTATCTTTATCCTTTTCCTCCATGGCGTTCCATATAATTTGCGCACACATGGCTTTCTCGATATCGAGAAGTTGAGAGTTGTGAAATGTATTGATACATATGCCTGCCAAGTTCAAGTCCCAAGACTGAATATTCGCAATTTTAGGGGAAGTTAAACTTGATTTCCTGGTATCCATAATTTTTTTACATTCTTCAACATTTTTGAGCAATTTGGTCGATGAATCGATATATTTTTTCTTTATATTGCTGGAAAGGACATAGTCTGAAGTACTTGGACCTGGACATACCACATACCCGCATGTGTATTACAAAAGGCCGATAACATTCAATGGCTTTTAGCTGACAAACCGAAGAGCGAAAATTTGTCCATCATGTGCTGGGTTTTCGCTGCTTTCGTTTGCCTGCTTACAGCCATCACATACAAACAGCTTTTCATAATACACATGTGGGTATGGGTTCTTCGGCCGTCACGGGGCAAATAATTGATTTTTGTCTATTTTGCGTTCTTGATTTTAGGGAATCATAATTCTTTATCGGAATAAGAAATAACTCCCTTCTTTTTGCAGCATCATTTACATGCATGTAGGTAGTTTTTAGAAAAGTTTACAAATATCAATGTTTTACACAACTATTTATTAAAAATTATTGAAAAAGGCAAGGAAAAAAGATTTGCAAAAAAAAATTAGAAAAAAATTTCTTCATCAAAACTTTCACTGTTTTCAATTCTAGTCTGATTTCAAAATATCACAGGCATTAAGACAATTTAATACTCTTTATTTTGACAACAAATTTAGTGTGTTTAGAAAATGAATTCTGCTATTTTTATTCAAAATTGAATTTTTCGTTTTGCTTCCTTTCGTCCAAAATGGTAGAATTGCTTAAAATGTAAATATTGTAAAAACTTGTAAAAACTATAATCCTCATGTTTTCTACGTTAGTGTGCATGTTTGACTTCTGATTTCCAATGTGTGGGGTAATTTTCTAGGGCTAATTATCCAGGGGTAGTTTTCTGGTGGGGGGGGGGGGGGGTGGTTAATTGTCTTGGGGTAAATTTCAGGGGGTATTTTTCTTTGGGGTAATTGTCTAGGGATTATTATCAAGGCATGAGGGAAAAGTCTGTTTGAGGACAATAGACCCCACCTGCAACTCTATTAGTTCTCTTTTCCAAGTGTAACAAACCTTAATTCACCACAAGCAAGGTTTTTAAGTATCTTAAACCTGGTGTATAGTTTTGGTAACAAAAAAAAAAATCGGCATAAGACCGATTAAATATAGTCTCATGTTGTTCACATTGCGCTAAAAGACATGTGTGAGAGATTTTGTGATATTCCTTTCACGATTTCCGGTGAATTTCAGTGAAATGTTTGAATCCAAACACAATTTGTAACGGTTTTGAGACCTTTGCTGGGTTGTCCTGTCCCCCGAATTTCCTGCATGAATGGACCGTAGCGATCTGTGTGTATCACCCACATAAGAGAATCCCCATTGGTTTTCCATGTGAACGCCTAGTGCACACAAAGCTGAGTCGGGTCCCCGTCTTATCTTTTTTATACTATAATATCGTGAAATAAAGACATTAAAACGAGATTCCATGTAATATAACTTTCTTTGTTACAGTTATAGGATTCAGGCTTTCATATTATCTAACTGTGAATCCAAATTAAAATTTTCCTTCTCCCAACACTATACACCAGCTTTAACATCGGTTCCTTGACCTCGGTCCGAGCAGAGATCACCCAAGGTCACAGCAGGGGGCCACATGCGGTGGCAATATTGTTTACATAAACGATCTAGATGTGTGTATAGATACATTTTTATTATTTTTTTTATTCTTGTACTTTCCTTACTCCGAGGTCGATTTTCTTCGTTCGATATTGAAAACGAATTAACATTGGATTTCTCAGTATAATATGCCTTTGAAAACTTGAAAAATATCATATACAATCATTCCATCTTACGTAATATCACAGCTGTTGTTTCTCATTTAACCCTGGCTCAACGTTCAGGCTAGCCTGCGGAGTTGAAAAGTTAGATTACAGGGATTACCTGGCCATGCAGGGTCGAAAGTGCTTGGAAATGAAATATCTTAGATCTTCAAACGAGAATTTTTGATAGATTTTTTACAGCTCGCGAACTGCTTTCGGCTGGCAAACGTGGGGTTGACGTAATGGGGTAGTTGCCTGGGAGTTGATTATCCTTGGGGGGGAATAGTCCTAGGGGGTAATTGAACTCTGGTGTAATTGTCCTTGGTGGGTAGTTGTCTGGGGTGGGGGGGTACTTATCTGTGGTAATTGTCCTCAGAGATCATTGTCGGGGGTAACTATCCTTGGGGGTAGAGTTGTCCGGGAGGGGGGGGGGTTGTCCCGATACGGAGGAAAGGTATTGGGGCTAGGATTAAATTTCAAATCAAACATCAGCGAAAGACAAAAACTTTGACAATTCAGCAAGCGATTTGGGTGGGTGTGCTTTCCTCTATTCATCTGTTATTCACAGCCTGTAAACAGAAACCATGTTGTGCAAATTCCCTATTTTGACAGAGTATGATAATTGTACTACATGTAGCATGAATATAATTTAAATCATACCACATATTTGCAATATCCTTTATGATATGTGCATTCATCCACGAGTCTAGCTCGACTGGTAATACCCAAGATCACAAAAGTGTAAGGTGGGGCCCCAAATCTTTCGGTTGTTGTCACTTGTCAATTGTACTCGTCTTTTACGAACAGTACTTCCTTTTCACTTGAACTACTAGAAGTTTTACACAACAATTACTATAGTGATTGATGCTGGGAAGGACTCTTCTGAACAAATTGTCAATTCTACAAACTTTCTTGTGAGTGTTAACATTTCTATATTTACATTCAAAATTTTATTTTCATGCATAATATCTTAGCTGTAATCAGTGCCTAAACGATAGTCATTGTACATTACAATTTTAAAAAGCGTATGCATGGTAAGTTAGTGCAGCTTATAGTTTTTCCATTTCATCATGAATTTTACAAGAACAAAGTAGTATGACCAATCCCTTTCAAATGCATGTCAGGCAAATCTAGGGCATTAGGCCTATATCCTAATAAATCACAACCTCATTTTACATGTTGATTTGAATCCTCATCATATATCTTTCTTTCTCTCTGTCTTTACATGTACATGTTATTGAACTTGCAAAGTTATACTATTTCATCAATTACCACAATACAGGTAAATCTCCTATCAGAATTCAACATGGCAGCAAAATTCCCATCATTTGGTGGCATCACGCTGAAACCAAGAAAAGGACATGACATGACATGGTCATGTGACAAGCATGCTGAGCCAATCAAATTCTACTGTAAAGATCACAAGATCCCACTTTGTCATCCATGTGCATTCAAGAATCACCAGAAACCATGCAAGATCCAGGACATTGAAGATGTCATCTTGGAGATGAGGACAAAGCTAGATGACAAACAATCAGAATTGGATGAAATGTTGCAACGCTTTAAGAGACTGAACACAGAAATACAATCGTGTTCCAATTTTGTGAGTAACCATCTTGAGAATGTTAATGCTGAAGTTAACATCGCGTACGAGGGTAAACTCAAGCGTGTTGAGACCAAAAAGCAGGAGGACATTCTTCAAATCAACAAGATGGTGGATGAGGAAATACAAATCCTCAATGACGAAAGAGAGAGACAAGTCGCATCATGCATAGCAGAAGCAGAAAAGAAAGAGCAAACCATAAAGGAGACCCACGCAAAACATCTTACTGAGAGTAAGAAGATCGATACAACAGTTGGAAAAAAGTTGGTTAATCTTAAAACAAAAAATCAGCACAGCATTGACACAATTTCTAATGTGGATTTAAAGATGAAACGGATCAGACAAGATGAAAAAACATTAGTGAATGAAGCTCCTCGAGTAATAACATCCATTAATGAGAGTGTAAGTGCGAATGTTCATCAGGATATTGATGCATGTCTTGCCCGAATGAAGCGAGAAGTTGAGAGAGTGAAGTTTGTTGAGGGTAAAATGGGCGGGAAACAATTTGCAAGAATCGATGGCTATGGGACATGGGATCTTGCTAAATCATTCCCCCTTCCATCGACTCTTGATTCTCCATGGGTGTGTGGTTTGATTAGTGATGATGAAGTATGTGTTAGAGATGGAAAGAACAATGACTTACACATTTCAAATATCAGGAATGGATATACAAATAAAGTCATACAGGGATACGTAGGCATGTATATTACATCATGTGCCTCAATAGACAGTGAATTAATAGTGTGTGGCAAACATAGAAGTGACTACAGTCTCGATGGATGCATCACTATCTATGACAGACAATGGAAGGTGGTTAGAGACATCACAATCCCAAGAAATGCACCTGCTTCCAATTACATATACATTGATGTTGACAAGGATGGGATGATCCTCGCTGCTCAGTTCAACCAGTCCAATATCCACATTATCAACCCTGCTGATGGAAAGATAGTGCACACTATTACGATGAAGGGCAAGAAGGTGTATGAAGAGATACAAGCCTTGTCATCAGGTGAAATTGTTGTGCAGACAGATTGGAATGAATGCACTGTCATCTCAAGATCAGGAGAGAAGAAGGCTGCCATACAGCATTATGAAAGGAGGTGGCCACAGTGTCACGTTGACAAACTGGCAGACACACTCTACATCACATACAAGGATAAGCGTGATATCCATGCAGTTGATCAAGTGTCACATGATGGTGACATCCAGGCAAGGAGGATCGTGGAATACAAACCAACAAGATCTCTCTCCCGTAACCCATGCACCATCACTCCTTCTGGTAACCTCATTGTCTGTGATGGAGACAATATTTTGGTATACAAGAAAACATTTCTTGTTTAAATGACTAATAATATAGTTACATGCCTCAAATAAATTTTAAGTCACTGACAAAGCCCTACCCCAAAAAGAAATGAACAATTTTACAAAATTTCACACATAGGATCAAGTAAGATCAAGAGGCTCCACAAAGTAAACTTTAAATAAAAACAGATTACCAGAAGGCAGACAAAGCCAGGGGGCCTTGGCACCCCTACAGGTGACACAAAAAACTGAAGGGGGGAAGAAAAGAAAAAGAAGAAGAGGAGAGAGAAAGACCAAAAAAGGTTAGGAAATGAGAAAGAAAAGAACATGGATAAAATAGAGTGAGGTGAAGAAAAAAGGCAACTTCTTAAGACACTATGCCTATTAAAAATAATTTGGCCGTGCTCTACAGGTTAGCATTACCTCCTTAATGAGATAAATATCCTTTTAATGACGATTATAAAGAGCAGACAATTAAAATATGCTGTTTTTAGGTTAGTACATGTATATCAATTTCTACTTGCACTTCGTAAAGCTACACCTATTTCATGATAGCAAGTTAATAATATGCTTATAGAAAAAATCTCAATCTGTATATTTTGATTGTATGTTTATGTCTGTCTGTCAAGCACATATTTGCTTAGTGAGATGCATAGCCTTTTCATGATTACAAAAAGTACTTATTTTTTTATGATTGCAAGTACATGGGCTTGTATAAAATTATTAATCTCAATGATTTTATGTTTCTGTTTGTATTTCAGTCAACTTCTGAAAATTGAACTAAACTAAAAAGAACTGAAGCAACCATCTGTTTATGATAGGACCTACGATGTTCAGTTTAAGACAATATGTGCACAGAAATTATAACACAATTATGGTCTTCAAACTTTCATATTTTCATCTTATTTTTCTGTGTGTTAGAAAACAAATCAAATTTCCAGGGTGAACTTTACTTTAATTTACATGTAGGTAAATATTTGTACAAACTATGAGTACTACCGGTATGTTTTCTACATAACATGTATAAACAGTATGTTTGACTTCTGTCATTCACTAATGTATAGATTTACTCATGATACAATGTATTTACCGTAATGCCTATTGATATCGGATTGGTCAACCTTAATTATGGTCTAATGTTTTCTACATATTGATTATTGAGTATACATCTTTGGATTCTGTCATTTACTGTTAACATATAGATTTACTCATGATAAAATGCATTTACCGTAATGTATATTGATGTTGAAAGGGCAAAACCTTGATAATGATCATTATGTTCTCTATATATTGATTATTGTGTATATACAGTTGAGGCCAGAAGTTTATATACCCAGGGAATTCAATAAAAAAATTGTTCACCTGTCAAACTTAAAAAATTTACTAATCTTGAGAAATATATTTATACTACCATGATATATCTGGTATCAAATAAAATAGTGTATCAAGCTCTTTCACATGACTGGGATGCCAATGGGATTGGATTATATTTCAAGTGGAATCTACTTTGAAGAAAAAAGGAATATTTATGCCAAACGTATTCTATTGTTTGTCATTATATTTTCAAATATCGTTTCACAGAAGTATCAAAATGTGAAATCTATGATTAATATTATATTTTCTATCATATGTCACCACAGATCAACAAAAAATGTAATTTGAAATGTTTGTATTGAGATGTAACGAGCACAAATATGAAATGTTCTGTTCAAGGTTGTTTTTTTTTTAATTTGTCTAAAATATGATGATTTTGTTGGGAAAATGACTCATAAATATTCTTCAGCTTCTGATTACAAAACAAATGCGATGAAAGAGCATGTTATACTCATTCGTTTGATATCAAATTTATCATGATAGCATAAATATTATATAAGATACAGAAATTTTATGATGTTTGGCAAGTGTACAATTTTCATTAAATTTCCTGGATGTATGTAAACTTCTGGCCTCAACTGTGTGTCTGACTTCTGTCATCCAATAAACGTACTTGAGTACTTGCTCACTATACAATCTAAATTTATTTACTGCAATCCATATTGATATTGACCAGGCCAACCTCGATGAGCTAGTTCACTATTTTTAAGCTCAATTTACTAAATAAAGATGCCTATTCATATTCACATTGTATGATTATCTGGAAAGTTCGTAATATTCATGTTTTCCATACCTTTACTTACATTTTTTAATTGGTTTTAATAACTTGTATTGTTTGTACAGTATCATGTAATTAGTTTGGGTTGTTCATATATTGTTAATTGTAATTTTGGTGTTGGGCATATTTTGTATTGTTATGTTCTGCAAGTGGAGGCAAATTTTTGATGTTCTTTATAATATTGATCAATAAATGATTCTGTTCCATTCTATTATATTCACAGGCATAGGGTAATAATGTACATTTTGAAATGTTGATAACAAATAAATACAATATAAAACAATGTACAATACGCCTTTCATGCTCTGTTCTTTGAGCTGTAAAGAGTTTGAAGTTGACTAGTTTGAAATATGAAATCATAATCACTGATTTTATGATATGAATGGGTAGAGTTATTCTCCCGATATGTGTTGGTACCATTTTCATTTTAAGTTTTGCAAGCATGACTGAAAAACAGACAATCTTTGGTAGACTGTAAAATTTCACATGCGCCAAGAGGCTGGGTGAAGATTAAAACAAATAAGACCTTTTAAGACCTATTTGGGTGCACACACACACACACTCTCAGACACCCATCCACACACACGCGTGCACACACACATATACACAACATTTCCATCTTTCTGCTTGTAAATTATTTTTTCATTGCATAAATTTTAAGTGTTAATTCCTAACAAATTCACCACTACTACCACCATCGCAATCATCATCCCGTCAACAACACCATCGTCAAGTGCACATTATTTCTAATATGCTATCCAAGTAGTATCTATTTGACCTCATATTTTGTTTGTTAACCATGGGGGCACGTCGGTGACTGATTGCAAAGGGAGCAAACTTAGTGGGTGTTTTTTTTGTTTTTTTTTTAGGAAATTCAACTTTGCACCTTTCATATTGTTTAAAGGTTCTTTTTTCTTTCTTAAGAATGTTTATCTTATTAAACTTGAGGAAAAAAAAGTTGTTTATAGTACTGTATAAGCCAATATTTTCGCGTACAGATATTTTCGCGATTTTTGACTAGTTGGCGAAAATCGCGAGAGCAAAATTTCGAGATTTTGGTGATGACTTCATTACTATAAATAGCCTTATACTAAAGTGGAAATTTTCGGGATGACCAACTCGCGAAATTCACGAAAATAAAGTCACCGCGAAAATAACCACTTATACAGTAGTGTTTTTATTCATAGACGTGTACAGTTAGTGAGTGCGTGTATGTGTGTTTGTGACTGAGGGTGTGTGGGTGTGTAGGAGTAAGTGGGTGTGTGTGAGTTTGTGAGTGAAGGTCGATACGAGTGTGTGTGTGTGTGTGTGTGTGTGTGTGTGTGTGTAAGCGACAGGGAGAGAGATACAAGAATGAAATGGCAAAAGTCACAGAAAGAAGCAGATAAGGAATGGTATTAGGATAAGGAAGGAATTATGGAAGTATGTGAAGAGGAGTGTGAGGGTGTGATTTGGGGTGGTGTTTGTGTGTGGGTGGCTGTGTGTGTTTGTTTGCGCATGCACACCTGTACATGTGTGAACAGAAGTTCTTTTCAAATTTGTTTTAATCTTCACTTAGCTACTTGGCGCAAGTGAGATTTTGACTTCTATCAAAGAGTGTCTTTTATTTAATCATGCATGCAAGAATGAAAATGAAAATGGTACCAACAAAGTAACTCTACCCATACATATCATAAAATCCATGATTACAATTTCATAATTCAAACTAAACAGCTCCAAATTCATGGGAAATTTGTTTTCACTCTGTAAATATATCAAAACCCCTGTGAGAAAATATAAGTTAGACGGTCAATCAGTCAATCGGTCATCTAACCAATGTTTACTTTGCCCACATCCACTTATTTTTCAGACAGTTCATGTTCAGATGTTGTCAAATCAGTTTCTGTTAAAAAAAAGCGTCCTCCCCAGAAAATGAAGCAATTGACTTTAGACGTAATAACAAACTTGAACCCCTATAAAAAGAGATAAGTGGGTGACCTCATGCCTCACACTTGTTTAGTACACATACACCAAAAATGAGGAAAGACAAAACAACTTTTTTGGGGGTGAAATGATAGAGATGGATATACCCTGATTGTGCAATCCATATCTCCCTCCATCTCTCCCTGTTTCTATATACCTCTCTTTTACATGTAAAGTCTGTGTAAAAACAATGGTACAGTCGGAAAAAAATTAGTTAGGTGTGAAATATTTTCAGATAATGTGTGTATGTGGTACCAAAATCCAGCCAAAAGATTTTCTTTGCTGATGCGCTTTGTTCTGTATAATTTGCTTTCGTAAAACAAAAGTTAAGCTAAGTTTTGTGCGACGAGGAACAAATCGAAATTGAGCACTTTGTGGCCATTATGCGAAACCTAAAGATACACAAAGGCATGGGACGGCGTACAAAAATGGATTTTTGTTGATTGTAGAAAACCAGTCATATTTCAAAAACTACAACACAAAATGTGATGAAAAAAATTGCAGGTGAAAGTTTGATCTTCCTGCTTTATGAAAATACCAAACAATAGCAGACTGTGATTAAATTTCATACAGTAAAAAAAATGTTTTCCACTTGTACCATTTTATTTGACACAGACTGTATATATCCTTCCCTCGCTCAACAATTTTCTCTCAGTCACATCCATTATCTTACATTTCTTTTTATCTGTGGGGGGTCAATTTCTATGGGAATTATCCTTGGATGGTAATGTTCTGTGGGTAATTATCCTGGAGCTAATTTCTAGAGGGTAATTATGCGGAGGCAATTGTTTTGGAGAGGGAAGGGGGTAATTGTCCTCAGGGGGTTATTATCTGGGGGTAAACATCTGGGGTAATTTTCTTTCGGGGTAGTTGTCCGGGGAGATTGCCCAGGGGGTAATTGTCCTGATAAGGATGAAAAGTATTGGGGCTATGATTTAATCCAATATATCGAATCAAACATGCAGCGTCCAATGAAACTTGACAATTCAGCAAGCTTTTTGCGAGGGTGTGATTCCCTCTATTCATCTGTCTTTACAGCCTATAAACAGATACCATCCTGTGCAAATTCACTTTAATCACACAGTATGATAATTGTACTATCATGAATGTAATTCAAATCATACATGTATCCTTTGTGATAATGTGCATTGGAAATACCCAATATCATGTCTTTCGGTTTTTAACACATAATTACACAAACTGTACACTGTATAGCTGTAGTCATGGAGACTCCAACGCCATTAACACGCTCATAAATTATATACTCGTAACCATTAGGCACGGCATACACTCCCCAGTCTGCCTTTGGTTACTCTCTCTTGTATCATGCAATCTATCAGGCTTGATCTGATACAAATCCTTCCTGGACGAGCTATCACTGTAAACTAGCAGTAATTCTTGTCAATTCAACAAACTTTCCTGTGAGTGTTAACATTTTGTATATTTACATTAGAAGATTAATTTTAGCATATCATATTTCAGATGTATGAACTATCAGTGGCTGAAACAAGTGTGTATGCATGATATCTGAGTGTGGCTTTGTTGGAAAACTCTAAGTTTTCTCTCCTTTTTTCATTATTTTCAATAACAAAGAATATATGTTAATGCCCACAGAATACAAATTAAAAAAATATAAAAAAATAAGCAGCCCCTCTCTTACAGTTGCAGGCAGAATTATTAAAACCCCATGGTATAATAAATATGAATTTTGTAAAATTCCATGTTATTGGTTTTTTGTAGCGTGAAACATTAATGTGTAACATCAACCAAACTATATATTGAATTCAAAACAAGACAATAGCCATTGATTTAATCAACAGGTCGATTGAGCAAATTAATGTTATTCCAAATTTTTCTGTGACCACTGAAGCAAAAATTGTATTGCTTCGATGATCATGACTTGATCATTCAAATTTTTGATAAATAAAACGACATCCTCTCATTTGATACATAATTTTTAATATATAAAATGATTTGAGGCATTTTGACTATTATTGAAATTGAAATATTAAATCTTGTGAAGAGCCCCTGTACAAAGTCAATGGAGAAAATTTTCACTTGAATTTAATTCATCAAAACTCATTCTACCGAGTGAGTCAAAAAAGAAGGAAAAAAAACATCTAGAAAATATATATCTCATTTTTATGCAGAATGTAGTCGTCATGTACTGTAAGAATACTT
Source organism: Paracentrotus lividus (assembly GCA_940671915.1). Classification (NCBI taxonomy): domain Eukaryota; kingdom Metazoa; phylum Echinodermata; class Echinoidea; order Camarodonta; family Echinidae; genus Paracentrotus; species Paracentrotus lividus. The sequence continues at coordinate 1,823,575 of CALNVZ010001721.1, forward strand.
TTCTGTAAAAAAGACGATGCTTTTTTGTTGTTTTGAATTCACCCCACTTTCATCGTAATTGAGCATGATTCGTTTTTTATATTCTTATAGACAATGCACCATGATCATCCAAACGTTAATCCATACCGCAATAAAATGATACAAAAGATGAGGGAGAAGTGATTTTTCCAAATATGTTTAGTGGTTTAGGTTTCATAAACCAGTTTTCTCTTTTAATACAAATTTTCTTGGTGTTTATTTCTTTTTCACTCACTCTGCAAAATTAATGCAAAATTAAAAAGTAATGCCAATTGAAATACTACATATCATATATCAAATTAAGACTTATTGTCATATAAAAATAAAATTGAATGAACAATCAAGGATCATGGAAGCATTACAAGTCATGCTTCAGTGATCACAGAAAGCTATGAAAATGACATTTATTTTCCTGATCAACCATAGGTGTCCATGCATAAATGAACATGATTCATTATTTTGATAATAAGCAAATGCAAGGCAATTCATTTGTCTTTGATTTGATTAACAATTTAGTTGACGTGTTTCATTCCATAGAGAACCAACCTAAATGTTGCAAGAATTCATGTATTATTTATATCATGGGGAGTTTATTAATTTTACATGCAACTGAAGGCAAAACTGCTGCTCAACATAAACCTTTGACAAAACTTGGCAATTGAGCAAGCTATTATAGATGGCACTCTTTCCTCTGCTTTGTTGGGTACACAACCTGTAACCAGAATCCATCCTTCACTTTTGTAACAGAGTATGACAATTGTACTAGCATGAATGTAATTTAAATCATACTAGATATTTGTTATAACCACCTTTGTTATATGTGCATCTATATCCACCCATAAGTCTGGCTCGGTTGGGAATACCCAAGATTACAAAAGTTTTGTAATATATATGTATGTATATATATACATATAAACCCCTCAAAAAATGTCTTGCAATTCAAATTTGAGTCCTCGTATCTTTTTTGTTAATTGTCTATAATTCATTAATTTTATACCAATCTTGTTTATATTGAAATCCAATGCACTACTGCGGTCAACTCAACTAACTTTTATTGTGAAGAGAAAAACAATATCACCAACCCCCCTGTCTGCCTAATATTCAAATGTTGACCGTCATTACCAAAGTGCCCATATTACCTGCATGTGCAGGTAATATGGGCACATGTATATTAATGTACGTTTTAAAAAACTACAATTACTTCTACCATGTCTGGAATTTGCTTAAAATGTTGAAAATCATTAACTTTAAGATATAATTTGAAATTATTAAGACCCTTCAGATAAACCTTTGACTATATATTTCATTGTTATGTATTTGTATAATTATTTCTTTTTTTAAATTATTTTAATGTTACTTTCATATACAAGTCAATATAGGCCTTACAATAGTATTTATATTATTAATATATCTGTGAATATAACCCTAAAAAATCGTAGCATAAGAGATTGATGCCTCGATCCCGATACTTAAAGTTACCGGAGAATTCATTATCGCCATTTGGGTCCCATCAT